>JARHVA010001036.1:3890000-4014394 GCA_037957365.1 Torreya grandis | reverse complement strand
AACTCAAAACCATTTAAAAGCATCTCCAATTGAAACAACCATGAAATAATGTTTCAAAAACTATCCATTTTATGGAAAATCAAGGTCCTTACCTTGGAGGCCCTTCATGTGGAAGGCATTGTTACTTAGAATGGTAGATATTTGATGAGGCAATTCATAAAGGAGTAATCTTATCATGTTGTCCTTTCTTCTCATTTGCTTTATCCCATAAAAAGCATTAGGTCTAAAATCTTGAAACCCTTGATTTTAGACCTTTTATCAAGCCATGTTTTTGAAAATGCCTTTGAATTTTTTTAGGATATGTAGTGATTCAGTTCATGCATCTTTCATCTAGACTATATAAAGTAGTCTAGACTGGATTCTTTCATCCTCTCCCATATACTCTTGCATAAACTAGTACATTGGTATTTTAGGAATGATTATGAAAAGTAGTTGTTGTCTATACACTAGTAGAAAAGGTTAAGCCTTGATGGCATACTTTTCTATTATTTATTCTACCCATAGTGCATACGTAAGTAGTAGATGAAATTCTCTTGATTTATCTTGTGCTGACTTCTTGATGGCATATGTCAAATTCTTGTTGGTAGATTTAGCCTTTCCATTCCCTTGTGGATAGTAAACCTGAAAATAACTTGATGGTAATTTGGTTATTATAAGCACACTTAGTAAATTATTTATATTTAAAATCTAGACCATTATCATAGACTAAGGAGATTGAAGTACCAAACTTATTCAAAATATTCTCTTCTAAAAACATGATAACATCAATTTCTCGAGAATTATTAGTTTCCACAACTTTTATCCATCTAGTACAATAGCTGATAGATGTTAGGATAAATTTATTTCCTATCAAATAATTTGGGTTGATCAAAATAATGAATTGAATACCCCATTTATAAAAAGGGCATCCTTTAATGACTAGTTGTAGAAACATGGTAGCATGCACTTCCTTTTTTCCAAACACTTGGTATTTGTGATAGGTCATGACATGGTTGTGGGAATATTTAATTTTTTTATCTAGTAATATCTCATTCTAAATATTCTATGAGTTGTTACATTTCCTAAAGTATTTACATTACATATATTTTGGTGTAGATTATTTAGTATATCTAAAAATTCATCTTTTAAAGAACATCTCAAGTAGATGCCTTCATAACTCTTTTGGTATAAAACTCCCTTTGCATCATGTAATGGACTTATTTGAGCCTAAGGTATTACCTCTAATATCTATTTAGCTCAAGGTGACATACACCTGTGAGTAAGTAATGGATGATGTGGGCATACCATTCACCACCAACCACCTAAGTTTCATTGATCTATTCAATGTAAATATGTGGATCAGTCTTAGTCATGATATAGATAATTCTTTGGCCTCACACCATCTTAACTAGTCTAATTTTAAGGTAAAACTCCCATAATTTCACCATACACTTACCTATCCTTTAACTTAATTTATTATGGTGGAGTATCAACTTGACAGTTAGGTCTAGAATCATGGCATTCATCTTATTACTTAGAATATAATACTTACACTTTTTCACAACTTTGATTAATGTGTATATTTTTTTTATCTATCATTGAGTACTTTAACTCTGCATCTTTTAGGTTAGTACTCATGAAAGAAATTGGATGTTCATCACCATCTTCCTTTGGTATGATAATAGTTTCTATAGTATAATCTAAAGCAAACAAATAAAGGAAGAATTCCTTAGTGAAGTTTGGGCTGATCAGAATTAGAGCTTGAGTAATGACAAATTTGATATATTAGAAAACGTTTTTGGATTTTTTTGTCTATTCTATTTTGTAATCTTGATTCAACATAACATTTAGTGGTTTCAAAATCACTAAAAATCTAGAAATAAATTTACTCACAAAGTTTATTTTTATAAATAAGAACTTTAAGCCCTTGTTGCTATTTGAAGGTGCCAACTTGGAAATGGCTTGGATTTATTTTGAGTCAATGTAAATCCCATATTTAATAATGACATGGAATAATAGATTTTTTTAGTGACTCCGAAGATGTTATTTTTTGGATTGAGTGAGACTCTTTATATTATACACCTATCAAATACTTTCTATAGATGGTCTACCTGACTAGCCCTATCTTTTGAAAACATTATTAAGTCATCCATATAAATGATGATACACTTGACAACAACCATTTAAAGGCAAAATATATGGATCGTTGGAAGGTTTCTCTTGCATTAATAAGGCCAAAATGCATCCTTTTGTATGTAAAATTTTTCCACTTAGTTGTGAAGGTACTCTTTATTTTATCTTGTGCTTCTACTAGCACTTTATTATAACATGAGAATTCATCGAAGAAGTAAATCATCTTAGATCCACTAACCATTTGAATTACCTCATCTAAAGAGGGTAAAGGATAGTTATCCTTCTCTAATACTCATTTTGGATTTATAAAGTCAATAAATAACCTCATTTATCCATTATTATTGGCTACCAAGTTAGAATTCCTGATTAGAATAATAATCTTATCATAAAATATATTTTGTACTTATGTCTAGATGAGAGGTTCTAGAATTGGATTTACTAGCCTCTGTTGTTGCTTGAAAGAATTATGTTATGGATTTAGTGACATGGTATGTGATGATCATAGGTTTAAATAAATTCATAGCTTCATACATTTAGGCAATCACATTTTTGCACTCTATTAGAAGACCTTTCATCTTTTATTTCTCACTTTGGGTGTCACTCAAACCAATGTTTACATACTAGGGATGTTGGTCAGACCCATATTCTCTTTGACAAAATTTGGTTCAATTATTTTAAGTTTTTTCTACTTTTTAACTTATAGATCCACATTGAATGTTTACTATAGTGAGACCATACCCATAGGAATGTGGGTTTATTTTAGTTGTAAGACACCATATGCTCCTAAGTATGCAATATTCACGGTTTCAACATCCTTTTCATCTATTATATGAGATTCAAAGGATACATAACTATTCATAAACTATATGATTTTATTATCATCATCAAATACTTTTTAGTTCCCCACATTATCTAAGACTGAGTGTAGACACCGAAATCGTGTCGACTCCCCTGGTCATTCCTCATCTTCTTTATTCTTCGCCTATTGAACCCTTGCCGATCACTTGTTTCACCAGCATTGACCCTGGCAGCATGTAAAGAGGAGCACAGAGCGAAAGGTAGACTCTATCCCCATTATGCATCTGCCGACGTCGGTCTTTACCCGACCGATGTCGCCGACGTCGGTCACCTATCGGCCGACGTCGGCAATCCTGCCGACGTCGGTCACCTTCCCCTTGTCCATTATCAGTTACCATTCGGTTTCTCGAAACGGTTGACGAACCGTTTCTGGAACCGTCCCCGTCCCCCGCCTTCATCAACCTCCACCAGCCATTCGAACCGGATCCCCGAACGCTGAACCCCCGAACGCTGAACCCCCCCGAACGCTGATTAACCGAAGGCTGAGCAACCAACCTGCGAATTCCTCCACGAACCTGTGAACTCTGAGCAATCATCGACACTACAACATCAACTAATCTGCACACCATGGCTTTCATCGGGTCTTCTACCAGGTAAGTCTTTATTCTATTTATTTCATTTTCTTTTCTTAGTTGTTATTTATATTCTGTATCCCTACCTCTGTCCTCAAACCTCCGGACTCTGTTCTGACCTCGTCCCAACCTCGTCCCTGTCCTTATCAAACCCAGTCTCGACTCTGTCTAAACCTCGTCCTTATCAAACCCTACCCTGACCATATCAGACCCTGTCCCGACTGTTCTGACCTATCCCGACTCTGTTCAAACCCCCCAGACTCTCCCTGAACCTGTCCCGACTCTCTCAGAACCTGTCCCGAACCGTTTCCCAGAACCTGCCCCTACCGACGCCGGTCACTACCCCGATCGACGACGGCACCTTGACCGACGTCGGCACCTTCCCTAACCGACGCCGGCACCACAGAGACCGACGCTGGCGACTGTGCAGAATAGTGCCGCATATCAGGTACGCCTTTTATTTTCTGTCATTTATTTCTGTCATTATCATCTACTTTCGTCCAATTTTCTACTCTTTTTTATCAGTGGGTTGATATCCTTCTAGGGAGTCTTCGTACTTCCGGGATCGGGCGTTCGCCTGACAACCCACCATATCTCTTATTAACGTTTTTCTGTGTTTAGCCTTTTCTTCGCAGGTGTCATTCCTCCACAGCAAAAGAGGAGAATCTTTCAACGTCTGATTTTGGTGCGCACGACTATATCAGGTACTTCTAGCCTTAACCATCTTTCAGTTTCTTATTTCTCTTTTGAATGTAGAAAGCAATTTTGCATTAGAAACATTCTGGCACGCCCGGTGGAACCCTAGGTCCTCCTTGGGTTCTTTCTTTCTTTCGTTCATTTAGGTGCATTAGGTTTCTTCCTTTTCACCTCCTTTTCGTCTCTTCTTAAACAACATCATAAGCAGAACTAAAATGAACACTTCTTTCTTTCTTGCATTTCTAGACTAGCTAAAACTCATATTCTTCGACTCTTTCTCCATTCGTCTTCATACGAACAAACATTTCGACTTGGACATTAAAACACTTTGCATTCATTTCTGTTTGTCTGCATCTTCTAGACCACACATATTAATTAAACCGCATATTGAATTAATCTAGATCACTTGATGTTACACGACCAAACCACCTGCACAAAACAAACATAAAACTTACCTGAGACAAGGCCCGACTGGGATTTCATCACCCAGCAGATACCTTACCCGTCCCGGTGACCCTACTTGGATTTCATCACCAAGGGGGAAGCCCACTCCGTTCTCTGGCGGAGGATAAACTCTAGTGGAAGTATATTTTGGCTAAGCGAAACCAGCTAACCACTGGAATCGTGAAGTGAGGGGAGCTTGCTCCTTAGCACCAGGCCTGTACGGAAGCTAACACAGATTTCTTGAGCACCATAACAAAACCCGAAACCATCCAATAGACTGCTTCTTCTAGGACCCATTTTTCAGCCAATCTTCCTCTACACACACATTCTAAGGCATAAGCCACTATAATCCTAATAATTTACTTCTAGGGTTTTAGGAGCTGTTTGTGTCTTCATCTTTTTGGTTCTTATCTGCTTGTTTGAGCTTGTGAGGACGTTCTCCCTTGCCTTGAATGGTTCTGACTCGTAGCCAAGCCAAGGCTCTAGTCGATCACGCGAGGCATCATCCTCTTCCATCTACCCTGCCTACAACCAAACCTACAATGGAGTTCAACTCAGAAACCGAAAGAACTCCTACCAGACCATCTCCGTCCCAAACGCCTATTATTCCAGAAGGGGACCAAGACTTCGCACGATTCTTGGACCTCAACACCAAAGCCCTGCAACACTATCTCGCGAATAGCCAAACGCGAGACCCCTTTGGCAATCCAATTTATGGAATGCCGACTTCTCTCCTCACAACTGCGGTCGTATCAACAACGTCCGTAGTCCAACCCTTAGACACCCAGGCTGTTGCCTCAACCACTGACCAACCTTTCACCAACCATCCAAGTGTGGCCTCTCCTTCCGTCATTGGGCCCACTTTCACCGGGGTTTCGGCCCCCAATCAATCTCAGTCCATTCAACCACTTTCTACCCCCTTTCAAAACCTGGTCGTCTCTATTCCGCCCACTCTTACTCCTATCAACACTAGGGTGGCTACCCATCCGTTAGCCCATGTTACCTCTAACCAACCTCCCATGACAACATCAAACCTAGCCATGCCTTCCATCCAATCATCCTTAGTCACTTCTTCCATCCCTACGACTAGTCATCCGTACGTTGCGCCCTTATTGGTACAACCGACTACGTCGTACACCTCTTCCAGCCTCTTTCAAGCGCCTCACAATCTAAGAGGTGCTCCACCCGTCAATCCATCAGTAGATATTATCAAGATGCTGATGGATAAAATGTCCAACCTAGAGACCTCCATTACCGGCTCACGCAACACTCTCTCGTACGAACAAATCTGTAACGAACCCATCCATCCTTCTGTCCCCATCAGACCATATCCCAGCCAGTGGGAACTTCCTAAGTTTTCTCGTTTCCAGAGTAAGGAAGACCCACAACAACATTTACGGGCATTCAGACATGCCTGTTACCTTATCACCCACGACGATGCGTTGCTTTTACGCACGTTTCCCATGTCTCTCTCGGGTGCTGCACTTGACTGGTACAGCTCTCTTCCTAGCTATTCCATCCTCACGTTCACTCAGCTGGCCCAGCTCTTCCTCGATCATTTCTCCATCAATATCACCAAGAAGGTCTCTATCACATACCTCTATTCTATTCGCCAGTTCGAGGATGAATCTATTGCTGATTTCGTCGCTCGGTGGAGGAGCCTTATCAATCAACTTTCATTTTCTTTACCTCAGCCTGAGCTTATTGAACTTTTCTCTCAAGCCTGTGCTAAACATATTTCTTCTACCTTGAGGGTTCAAACCTTCCGCACTTTTGACGAAGCCTTCACGATGGCTCGTAAACTTGAGTTACGTGCCGTTGAGGAGAATAAAGTCAAGTTGCGGAGTAAGAATCCCAACTCCAAAACCAATGACCCTTCTTCTAAGCCCTCCTCGTCCAATCCTAAATCTAATCAATCTGAACCATCCACGTCCATGAGCGCCACTCGTCAATTTCAGCAGAGATACATATAGCGACAGTTTACTCCACTTGGAGAATCATACGCGTCTGTGCTGGAAAAACTCGTCAAACAAGAGGCCATCAATCTCCCTCAAATCCGACCTCCACCACAATTTGATCCCTCACGCGCCATCCCTGCGTGGTATAGGGAGAATGACTTCTGCCACTACCACCGTGTTAAAGGTCATGACACGGGCAACTGTAAAACCCTTAAAAACATAGTTCAAGACATGTTGGAAAAGGGTGACCTCATCCTCGACAATCCTAACGCCCCTCCTAATCAGGGTATCGATATCTTCAAACAACCATTCCCTAATCATCCACCAACCCAAAACAACATCCAGACCTTGACTGACAATACCCATGAACATAATATTCAGACAGTCAATACGGTCTTGCCCCTCATTTCTAACCAACCCCAAGAGGTGAGTTCGTCCATCAGTCCATCACATGTGGACGAACCTCTTTCTCCGGCTAGTTCTCCCTCAACTTCTCTCATTTTGGAGGACGCCTCGACCTTACCAGCACCGCCAGTTTCACCATCTTCCTTCTTGCTGCCCATGGAGGACCCAACCTTTCCTACTCCTCAGCCACAAGTGGAGGGCACTATCATTCCTGCCCTTTACCCGCTTGAGGAGCTTCATTCACCAGTTTCTTCTCCACCCAGAGAAGAACCTCTCTCTCCTTCATCTCCAACCAAACATGAACCTGTCACAACTTCACCATGCTTTGAGCCCGAGACTATTACATCCGTCTTACCTTCAGTCCCACAACCATTGGCATCTTCTCAAGAGCCTAAACCTCATCCCGCATCTTCTCAGCCATTTTCCCGACTAGTGGAGAGACTCGAACTTCTCCCTTCTAGGAAAGTGGAACATCAGGGATTGTGGGACCGTCTCACAGCTCTTCAACAAGCCCGGGCCCTCTCATCTCATACCGCTAATCCACCCATGACGGAACCTCCTAAGACTATCAACAAAAATCCAATCTCTATTTCCAAACCACCTACATCTTCATCAACTTCATCAAAACCAAAACCCTCATCTACTCCGCCTAAACCTATCAAATCACTTGGCGTTCGCCCCGTCTCCAACCTCACTCATCCACAAGTGAAGGTGGACTTAACCCAAACTTCAACTAATAGTAGTCTTCAACCCAAATCTCAAAAGACTGCCAAACCACAGAGGCGAACGCCTCCTCTTCCGTCACCATTGCCCTCCATTTTGGGCCCGCATCCTTCAACCTTAACCAGAATCCTTCCCGCTTCAACCTCTAACCAAAACCGGTTGCCTCCTTTGCTTCCTTTACCTACCACTAGCCTACCCTCTCCCAAAAGGGCGATATCTCTCACGAAGAGTGTACCGTCTCTGCCTGTCATCGCACCATCAACCCAGAAGGTGGTACGAAAACCTCCTCCCATTTCGCCCAAGCAAAAGTCACCGACATCGCATACATCGATGAGCATGGACCCTTTAGTGGGCTCATACTCTTTGATCTTGCAACGACTTTTGCAAACCTCTAGCATAACTCTTCCACCCATCAAGCCCTTTCAACCTCTCGGGTCTAAACCTTCCTGGTTCGACGACACGAAGATTTGTTTATATCATCGTACACCAGGACATGACACTGAGACTTGCTGTGCCCTCAAGGCTGTCATTCACCGTTATCTGGAGAAAGACACTCTTCTCTTTGAGGACACTTTCGACCGCCCCCCGACTCCTTCTCACAACCCTTCAACCTCTTCAAACCCATCCACATCTCATCAACTGGTTACAACCCCTTCATCATCTTCACCCCCCATCTTTGAAATCAATGCCATTCACATCACCACTAGGTCACAAAAGGATAAGGCGAAAGAAAAAGCCGCCATTCCTTGGACCTACCCTTTTGTCAATCCACCTCAACTGCCTAAGCCTAAGATTTCTATCCTTGGCGCGCCTCAACCCTCTTCTTCTTCTTCTTCCTCTTCCGGACCAATCCACGACTCCATGTTGAAACAGCTTCACCAGACGCCTGTGAAGATGTCCCTCTACGATCTAGTCCAAACCTCACCTCAACATCGTCAGGCCCTCATCCAAGCCCTGCAGGCAGCGGAGGTCCAACCTGAAGATCCCCAGCCACTTGCTGCCCTTGTCCACTCCTTAGCCCCTGTTGCCTCCATAACATTCAGCGATTCTGAAATTCCTACATCCAACACGGAAGATCAGGACGCCACCCTCTTCATCACTGCCTACATCGATCGGACACGCATTAAACGCGTTATGATCGACGGGGGCGCTAGCATCAACATCATCTCCACTCATGCCTTTGATCAGTTGGCTCTTCCCAAGAATTGCGTTTCCAAAACTGACGTGATCTTGCGCTCTTTCAACGACACTACTGCCACGACCATTGGCACCGTCATCCTTCATATCCACGTTGGTCCACGCACAGTCCCGGAGCTCTTCTACATTATCGAAGGAGAGTTCCAATACAACATCTTGCTGGGCCGACCCTGGATTCGCGCCATGGCCTGTGTCCCCTCCACCCTGCACCGTTGTGTGAAGTTTGAGCATGACGGACAAGTCCACACCATTCCCGCTGACCCTTCACCTTTCAAAACATGCAATACCACTTACCGTCCAAATGATGTCCTCATTCCTATCAAACCACCAACCTCGGCACCGCCTCCATCCGCGGAAGCTTCAACCAGTTCGCAACAGGCGGTCGCCCTTACACCTCCCCTTCAAGCGACAACCACAGACCCCATGGAAGACGTCTTCCAAAGACTTTCATTGGGAGAGTATCGCTTGCTGGCTTTAGACATGTTCCAAACTCCACAAGAGTATGGACGCCTTCATCACAGCCCCAGCTACGACCATCGGATTGGGATGATCATACCTTATGGTCCCCCTCACCTCCGCACCAACCTCGTCTATGGAGGGCTTAATCAAGCTCCTACTGACGGTAATCCTCTTTCTTCACCCCAACCTTTCACATCAGATTTTTCGTTTCTTGGCAACCCCGCCTTTGCACATACTTACCTTTACAGGTGTGCATGGAAGGGTTTTGGTTTCGGACGCTATGAGCAGGGCTCCCATCAGCCTATCCAACCGCTCAACGATGACGACGCCAAGAAATGGTATGGTCTGGGATATCACGACCCCACTCAAGACCCTGTAGACCTTTATCCTGAACCAATCCTCGACCAATCTCCTCCACATTCGCCTATTTCGCCACCTTCACCTACGGAGTCAGTGGTTTCCATTCCTCCTAGTTTTTTTTTTTCCATAAACACCATCCGCCTGGACCCCTTGACTTATCAGCTCAATGGGGTATCCAAGTCTCTCCCTCTCATTCTTCCCACCATGATCGAAGATGAGTCGGCAACCATTCACACTGTTCACTGCGTTGACGATGATGCCATTCTTTCCTACATGGGCGCTGATGATTCTTTCATCCAGCGCTCCCTTCCTTCTGAGACCCAGGTTATGTTAAATGAATCAACCATTGACATCAACCTTCCTTCTTCTGATGTTCCTCATGTCTTAAAGATCGGCCAATCTTTAGACGCTCAGGAGCAGCTTGACTATACCCAGTTCCTCTCCGACCATAGCAAGGCCTTTGCCTGGACTTATAGTGATATGCCTGGCATCGACCCAACCATCGTTACCCATAACATTGTCACCAAACCAGAGGCTAAGCCTGTCAGGCAAAAGCTTCGAAAGATGCATCCTCGCGTTTCCCTCCTTGTCAAGGAGGAGCTTCAGCGGCTCCTTTCTGTCTCCTTCATCTAGCCTATCGATTATCCACAGTGGGTCTCTAACATCGTCCCAGTCACCAAAGCAACTGGGGTGATTCAGATCTGCACAGACTATCGTGACCTTAATCTAGCCTGTCCTAAAGACGACTTTCCTCTTCCTAACATTGACCAGCTCGTTGATCTTACGGCCGGCCATGAGATGCTATCTCTTATGGACGGGTTTTCAGGATACAATCAAATTCTGATTACTCCGGAAGATCAGCACAAGACTACTTTCATCACCCCATGGGGGACCTTTTGTTATCAAGTCATGCCTTTCGGCTTGAAGAACGCAGGTGCCACTTATCAGCGTGCCATGACTTACATTTTCCATGATCTCCTCCACAAAATCATGGAGGACTATGTGGATGACCTTCTCGGCAAATCCAAATTTCGCCGTGACCATCTGACCATTCTCAACATCATCTTTTCTCGTCTTCTTCAGTACAACGTCCGTCTTAACCCTAAGAAATGTGTCTTTGGGGTCCTCTCTGGCAAGCTTCTCGGCTTCATCGTTTCCTTCCATGGCATCGAGATAGATCCCGCCAAGATTCGCGCTATCCTCGAAATGCCTCCCCCGACCAATCTCAAGCAGCTTCGCAGTTTGCAAGGCAAGCTCCAGTCCATTCATCGCTTCATCTCGCAGCTTTCTGACCGCTGCCAACCTTTTCATCATCTCCTTAAGAAGGACGTCATTTTTACATGGGATAAGGACTGTCAAGAGGCTTTTGAAGCCTTAAAACGCTATCTGGTCTCTCCACCAGTTCTCATTCCACCTAGAGACGACCAACCTTTCTACCTTTATATCTCAGCCACTCACCATTCGTTAGGTGCCATGATCGCGCACCGAGACGAGCATCACCGCGAGCAAGCCGTTTATTATATCAGCCGAACACTGGTCGACTATGAAACTCGGTACACCCATATCGAGAAACTCTATTTGGTGTTAGTCTTTGCTGCTACTAAGCTTCGCCACTATCTTCTCAGTCACAAAACCTTTGTCATCACCCACACCGACCCTCTCAAGTATATGCACTCCAAGCCATATCAGAATCAACGTATGGCTCAGTGGCTCATGCTGCTTGCTGAGTTCGATCTCGAATTCATCCAGCATAAATCTATCAAAGGGCAAACCATCGCTGATCAACTAGCCGATGCCCCTCTTCCTGACACTCAACCTTCGTAGTGTGAATTCCCTGACGAGTCTATCGCTGCGCTTTCCTCCGATGACACCACCTATCAGATGACTATGTTCTTTGACGGATCCAAATGTCAACTAGGTGGAGGTGCTGGGGTCATTCTCATCCCACTTGATGGGGAGCCCATGCCTTTATCTTTCAAACTCGACTTTGATTGTACCAATAATATGGCCGAATACGAGGCCTTAATTTTGGGACTTCAGACCGCCCTCTCTCTCAGCATCAAGTCCATCAATATCTTCGGTGACTCGCAGCTCGTCGTCAATCAGGTCAACGGTTCATACCTCTGTAAAAATGAAATTTTGCAAAGGTACAAAAATCGTGCTGACCTTCTCCTTGCATCTTTCGACCATTTCCTCTTGCAGACTATTCCTCGATCCACGAACAAGTTTGCTGACACTATGGCTTCTCTCGCTTCCCATATCCCATCTTCCTCATCTTCATCCAGACTTTTTGTCACGGTGCGTCGTGTGCCGTTGCCTTCATATATCTCTCCTCACATTCATCATGTCAACACTATAGACCCTAGCCCGCAAGATGCTTGGTATAAGCAACTTGTGGACTTCTTATCTCTCTCTATCATTCCTCCCAACCTCTCTAGTAATGCACGACGAGCTTTTATCAAGCGTACTGCTCGCTATACCATGCTAGGGGGTCTTCTCTATAAGCGAGGCTTCGACGGCCTCCTTCTTCGTTGTCTCACCTCCACTGAAGCATCTCACGCCATCCAGCAAGTCCACGACGGGATTTGTGGCGGGCATTTCAGTGGAAATTCGGTTGCCAAGCGCATCCTTCGTCTGGGCTATTATTGGCCTACCCTTCATCAAGACTGTAGCGATTATGTTCGGCGTTGCATCAAGTGTCAGCAGCACTCTAACTTGCTTCATCTCCCCAGCCACGCCTTACAAGTTGCTCAAGATTTCTGGCCTTTCTCTCAGTGGGGTTTAGATCTCATCGGTGAGATTAACCCTCATTCGTCATCAATCCATCATCACAGCCACTGAATATTTCACCAAGTGGGTGGAAGCCATTCCTCTCGTCTCCACAAAAGCCGACAAGATCGTCGACTTCATCAACACCCACATCATCTGTCGTTTCGGTGTCCCTCATAAAATCATCACTGATAATGGCAAGTCCTTCAAAAACAAAACTGTCCAAAAGCTATGCGACTCCTTCGGCATCAAACTCAGTTTCTCTTCACCTTACTACCCACAAGCAAATGGGCAGGCCGAGGCTTCCAACAAAATTCTCACCAAAATTCTCATGAAAGTGGTCAGTGACACAGGCAGGGATTGGCACATTCACATTCCCTTCGCTTTGTGGGCTTACTGCACTAGCATCCGAACCTCTACGAGCGCTACCCCTTTTTCTCTTGTGTACGGAACAGAGGCTGTTTTACCTCTTGAAGTACAGATCCCGTCTCTTCGCATTTCTCTACATGATATCCTTTCCAATGATGACTTTCGTCAAGATCGCTTAGCTCAACTTGAGTTACTTGACGAACACCGTCTTGCTGCCCTTAATCATCTCCATGTCTATCAACATCGCATCAAGCGCACCTATGACAAAAATCTGCGAGAACGAGATTTCAACATCAGAGACCTCGTCCTCAAAGAGAATCAACACGTGACTAATATGGAGCGAAGTAAACGAGGCAAGTTTGCTCCTAATTGGCTCGGACCCTTTATTATCACGCACAAGTATGGATCAGGGACTTACCGTCTGTCTTCTCTTGATGGACGCCCAGAACCTGAGCCTCTTAATGCGTTGCATCTGCGACCGTTCTACTGCTAGTCGAGTATTCGTCCACTTGACACTTAACTTGAGCTCGTCCCTTGAGCAATCCCCGTCCTCTTTATCCTACTTCTTTTCAACCCTATTCCTCTTAACAACTCCTATAACCCTTTTATGATGTATGGATACTTTGTCCTACTAAAAGGGAGCCCTTGACCTTCTACAGTCTTGTCCATGACTCACATTTCTATCAAAATGAATCAAGATGTCAAAACATATCCATGGTCACTATATCTATATCAAATCAAAAAAACAGACTGCTCCCTCGAAGGACAGATGTACTATCATTGCTGTAATAAATAGACTGCTCCCTCGAAGGACAGCTATTCAAAAGCCTTTTTATTAAACAAAAATATAGACCACTCCCTCGAAGGATGGCTATGACTACTCTGGCAATAAACAGCAACTTATTTTAGAAGCTTCCCGCATTGATCAGCTTCGCAACCTGACCACCAAGCAAATGACATCTCTATGCAGGCTTCCCGCATCGATCAGTCTGCCTCTCAAAAAAAAAAAAAAAAAAAAAAAAAAAAAAAAAAAAAAAAACGAGTCACGGACTTGGCTTGTGGTTGTCTCAGGGTCTCCTATAAAAAGGGGCAAAGTTATCTCTGCTCTTAACACGAGTTACCCTCTTTCCTCCTCCTATTACCTACTCAAGGGACTTCGAGCTCACTTTAATGTCTAAGTGATTCGATTACCGCTCTAACATAACTATGGTCAACGACGTCACGCATAAATGGGGCTCTTGGTTCTCATAACCCCTATCTATGCCGTCTTTTTGGTCCTTGTCAATGAAAGAGCAATTTGCCTTTCATCTTCTTCTGCCCTTTGGTCACATTCACCTTCATCACTTGTCGATCAACTCAGCTCAACTCTCTTTTCAGACCATCCACATGACCTTGTCTATTCACCCTAGTTTCTATGGACACCAATCCACACGGAAACTATCAACTCGCCCCAATTTGTGTTAAGCATAAACCAATACTTGCTGAAGCATAAATAGACCTCAATTCATTTTTAGCATACATCCATCATGCAAATGGAATATTGCTAGGGATGAAAAACCCCTCAACCAATGTTGCAGAATACACCATTTGGAAAAGGCTGCAACATCTTTTTTTTCCTCACCATCCCTTTGACCCTTCCTCCCTTCTAGGGAGAACTACATCGGCCTGAGGCCCTATCACCAGGGCTATGTAGGCAGCCCTCAGTTGACATGGGGTCTTCTAGGGTTAGCTCGGCCGCATCCTCTCATCCTTTCGTCCATTCATCCTTCCATCGACCACCAACCATTGGAGATCATGCCTATCTCCTCTGACCTCGACCACTTCCAAGACGTTGTTGCCTTGGTTGTTTTTGCATGTATGCTACCTCATGACTGGTTAGCAGAATTGTGCGCAGACCTTTTTGGACCCTCACAAGTATAGGATCACACACCGGTTGATCCCTACTACTTGTGACCTTTTTCACGTTTTTAGGAGCACTTCCTGAGCCCAGGATACCTGGAACGCGACGAACCATTTAGAGCTTCAGCTTAGATTGAGTGACCCGATCAGCAGACGACTAAATGCTGGGGCCCGGTTACTTCAATTTTGGCACTCCTTGACCCTTGACCTGCGACACTTTGGCCTGACCATCTCGTGTAGTGGTATACGCGCAATCACGACTTTCGCAGCGTTCACCCTCACCCCTTTTTTCATCCACTCTTTATCAAATCAGCACCCGATTCCCGGTTCCCTTTCCTCGACTCCTGCTTTGAGGGGGAATACCTCATCCTTACTCGGGGCATTTCGCTTCCTATTTTTGTCTTGCAGTTCATTCGAACAACCAACAAGACGAAATCAACCCTATCCCTCGCCTGGGGCACTCACTCCTATTTTTGTCTTGCAGTTCGTCCAGAACAACCAACAAGACAAAAAGGGGCAAATGTAGACACTGAAATCGTGTCGACTCCCCTGGTCATTCCTCGTCTTCTTTCTTCTTCACCTATTGAACCCTTGCCGATCACTTGTTTCACCAGCATTGACCCTGGCATCATGTAAAGAGGAGCACAGAGCGAAAGGTAGACTCTATCCCCATTATGCATCTGCCGACGTCGGTCTTTACCCGACCGATGTCGCCGACGTCGGTCACCTATCGGCCGACGTCGGCAATCCTGCCGACGTCGGTCACCTTCCCCTTGTCCGTTATCAGTTACCATTCAGTTTCCCGAAATGGTTGACGAACCGTTTCTGGAACCATCCCCGTCCCCCGCCTTCATCAACCTCCACCAGCCATTCGAACCGGATCCCCAAACGCTGAACCCCCCCGAACGCTGATCAACCGAAGGCTGAGCAACCAACCTGCGAATTCCTCCACGAACCTGCGAACTCTGAGCAATCATCGACACTACAACATCAACTAATCTGCACACCATGGCTTTCATCGGGTCTTCTGCCAGGTAAGTCTTTATTCTGTTTATTTCATTTTCTTTTCTTAGTTGTTATTTATATTCTGTATCCCTACCTCTGTCCTCAAACCTCCAGACTCTGTTCTGACCTCGTCCCAACCTCGTCCCTGTCCTTATCAAACCCAGTCTCGACTCTGTCTAAACCTCGTCCTTATCAAACCCTACCCTGACCATATCAGACCCTGTCCCGACTGTTCTGACCTATCCCGACTCTGTTCAAACCCCCCAGACTCTCCCTGAACCTGTCTCGACTCTCTCAGAACCTGTCCCAAACCGTTTCCCAGAACCTGCCCCTACCGACGCCGGTCACTACCCCGACCGACGACGGCACCTTGACCGACGTCGGCACCTTCCCTAACCGACGCCGGCACCACAGAGACTGATGCCGGTGACTGTGCAGAACAGTGCCGCATATCAGGTACGCCTTTTATTTTCTGTCATTTATTTCTGTCATTATCATCTACTTTCGTCCAATTTTCTACTCTTTTTTATCAGTGGGTTGATATCCTTCTAGGGAGTCTTCGTACTTCCGGGATCGGGCGTTCGCCTGACAACCCACCATATCTCTTATTAACGTTTTTCCGTGTTTATCCTTTTCTTCGCAGGTGTCATTCCTCCACAGCAAAAGAGGAGAATCTTTCAACGTCTGATTTCGGTGCGCACGACTATATCAGGTACTTCTAGCCTTAACCATCTTTCAGTTTCTTATTTCTCTTTTGAATGTAGAAAGCAATTTTGCATTAGAAACACTGAGGGACAAATAACTAATTACACAAAAACATTACTCATCTTAAATTATTGGAGTGTTGCTAGATTGGTTGTTGAAGTTACTAATGAGTCTATAGTGTGGTTTTATTCTCTTGGGATGGATTTGAAGTTGAATACTTCAAAGGATTTAACCTTACCCAATGCTCAATTTTTTTAGTAATTTAATAAGCTATTTTACATTGGTATTTATTTTTTATCTGGTTAACTAGTAGTTCTAAATAATCAAATACATAAAAATGTTTGACATTATTTTTTAGTACAAATTGCAAACCTAATATTAGGGATTTGTAATTGTATCTATTATTAGTGCAGGGAAATTTCAACATATAAGGATCTAAATATTGTTTACCATCTGGGTCAATTAAATATATGCCAATATTTGAACCCTAATTTGACATGGCTCCATCAAAGTGAAGATTCCATAACTAAGAAATACCTTAAAATTATTATTTATGGGTTTTTTTCTTGGTAGTAAATGTGTATACACTTGCATGTGAGGATGCAAAATTAACCTTTTAATTCTTAGTGTTGTACTCTATGATTAGGTACTTCATATTTGGCTCTCAATCTACTTGAATATATTTATCTACTCCTTTCTAAGGTATCCACATATGTGAGAAGTTTGTATCCATGTATCAATTTAGTGTATTCGATCAATCCCATCTCAATAACAAGTCATAATATTCTATAATGTTGATAACAGAAATATCTATGTACTATTTCACACATTATTTAGATGAAAGATAGATGTGTGCATTTTTAAACTCCCTAAAATGTTGGACAAAAGACTTCTCTAGTTATTTGACCATCCTTTTAGATTTATATGGGGTCAAACCTAGTCTTTCACATACATTTGTAGGTATTACATTGATTGAGGCACCTAAGTCAACCAAAAGATATACACATTATCTCCAAAGATTTTGATGGTTAAATAAAAGGGTGGTACTTCAAGCTTGTCCTTATAAATGACCATATTTGTATGTGTAGATTTTGACTTATCCATAGATGATCTTTCAATCAAGGTTTTGAGTAATAAATCTCTCTATGCGATGATTAGGGATAGCTCATGAAGACTTATATTTTGCTTGATATTTTTCATATATTCAATAAATTATACACTCCTTTGATATGTGTTTCTAAAATTTATAATTGATCATTCTCTTTTAAAGGAGGTGGATTATTTTTGGCCTTAAGATCTAGAGGAGTAGTATCACTATTATTTAGGGGTGTATAAGTAGTAGCAAGCTATGTTTTCCTCAAATTATAAATATTCATATCAAATTTTTTAAAGGCATAAATTTCATCTATATTATCCTTATCTTCATTTCATCTTCCACTAGTAATAGGAAATTATATGTTTCAAAGACCATGGTTGTGTTATGAGGACCTGGATCAGTAGAGGAAGATGGATCTAGTTGATTTTGATAGCCTTCCTATCTATCCATTTTTTTAAAAATATTTCAAAGGTGGTTTATAATTCTATTTAGTTTATCTCACCATGTTATAATGTTTTTTGGACTTATCACCAATTAGGGAGTGTTGCTTTGAAGATGTTTATCTCTAGCATCCTTTTATGTGGCTACCAATCTATATTGTTTTTAGGTCTATTGAAATTCTTGTTTTACCTATGATATGAAAAATTGGGAATGGTATTTTGCCTAATGGTGTTTTACATTCAATTTTTCATGTTAAAAAACTCATTTCTTTGATCAGAGAAGATAAATCCTACTTACACTTTTGATTGTCGATACATTACATATTTAGGGTCATGACCAAGATGGATCTACTATACCTAAAAAAGGGATTTATTACCATAATAACATCATTAGAGAGTGTTCCAAAGCCTCTAGGTAAACAACACTATGCAATAACCCTAGCTAGGTCCTATGTTTTCATATTTTTAAAGTATATGCAAAGTAAAGTAAAATCTAATAGAGTGCTCACCAAAGCTTGTGGCACAAAATTGGGGTAATAAACATAAAAATTAAACATTCATAGGAAAATCCTAATTAATCTATGTATAGATAAAACCTTAACTCATGGAGAGATCAATATATTGAAAAGCCATTACGTATGATACGTTTATCTACTAAAATAGAGGAGTAAAGTTAGAGATACTTACCTTGAAGATGAACTCATCGAGACTCAATCTCTCCCTTGGACAAAGTTTATTTGAAAGAGGGGGGTTTTATTTTTAAATATTACTATAAAGGCCTAAGCATCCAAGACTTTTTGACAAGAAAAGATTCTTCTCCATGTATAAACCCTAAGCAATAACTCTTCAATTAGAATGATCAGAGAGCATATTGTAAAGAAGAACAAATGAATAATTAACTTTGTTTCTCTCTCTCTCTCTAAAAAATGGAAAAATTAATGTGTATAAATAGTTTAATCTAAGCATAAACTTTTTCAAAAGTTTAGATTATGGGGTCAACCCATTTTGAATATGATCTTTATTTGGTAAAATCAAGTTAAGACTTAGTATAGGTTAGCTAGAGATGACCTAGACCCATAACATGATTTTAAAAATTTGAATATATGGTTGGCCCAAGATAATAGTGTACTCTAAACTATCAAAAAAGTTTATAAGCTTAATAATGGGCTAAGTGAGGTAGTGAATTTCTTGTAGGAATGTGTAAGAGAGGTGACAAATCTTATGGAAGTGTATAGAAGAAATATGTGTCTATATAAAGTGGTGGTATAAGGGAACAAAATATTATAAAACACTAATGGTCTACCCACCCCTTTCCCAGTACACCCTTTAATGCATGCACTTAGAGAGATTTGGACTCGACGGATTCCTGCAAGAGAGAAAGCATCAATAATTGATAAAATTTTAAAATATTATGTGTATACATATACCCCGCTTGAAGCTCATCACATGTCACTCAAGTGTAATATGAGATGGTTATTTGAGAAAAGAACATAACAAAACATAATGCTAAAGCTAAATAAATTTAAGTATTATAAATCTAAAATAATTGAAAGTAAATGGGTGGAAAAGAAATAACTAAAAATTAGTGTGATGTATGTGTACCTTGACTTACCTTTATTTCTAGATGGTTGTCTATTGTGTTTGTAGTTTTGATCATCGAGGGTGTAGAGAATGCTTTAGATAAACCCAATGATACAAAAATAAAGAAAAAAACTAAACAAATGTAGGAAAGCTAATATAATTGACATAGTGTAGATAAAGGTATACTTGGAAATTTAGTAGCTAGGGTGACAAATGCTAAGTTATAACCAAGTCAAACTTTTAGATAAAATTGGGTAACCAATTATCCAAGGCTACTAAATGAAAAAATAACTCAAACAAGTAAACCTTATGTAAGAAAGGTAAATAAACCAAGTCAAACTAAAAATACAAGTAAAAATGGTAATAAAACATCAATGTGAAAGAAGTAACAATCTTTACTTAAACAAAGATGGGCAAGTAATGGTAAAACAACATTAATGAGTAAGTAGTAATAATAATTATTCAGTCATCAATGGAAAAAATGCATGAAAATGGAAAGTATCATTGGTGAATGAGAAGTAATTATCCAACCTCACTCATATTGGCAATATGATTGTCATTAATGTCAAAAGGGATAATATGAGCATGTCATTGATGTCAAAAGGGAGATCATTATAATTGTAAATGTCATTGATGCCCAAGGTTGAATATGGTGACTTTAAGATGTGAAAGGGATCCTATCAGAGGTCAAGGATTATTGTAATGATTGTGTGCATGATTGGAACTCATCTGGTTCTTCATATTCATCATCTAGACATTTTGGGCCTATGATAGGAAAATTTGAGAAGCCATTTTAATGACATCATCATTGCCACATGTGGATGAATCTAGGGGATATGCTCATATGGTTTTGATAACATTAGTCCCTAGTTATTATGGACCATATTTTAAGTCATGTGTTATATCATAACAAAATATATGCATGAGCAAAGTAGGGTTCCAAGGCATTTTGATAGTGTTTTCCCACAGTCAAATTTGTAGATTACAAGAAATAGCTGAGTAGGAATTTTTATGATGTCATATCTTACACACATGAATAATTCAAGATTAGATGAATATATTAATGGAATATGCTATGTAATAGGATCTTATGCATTAAATTTTAGGTCATATAACTAAGTGCAACAAGAGTTATGCATGTGGAAAGTTAGACTTCCAGGCATATTGAAATGGTCCCCATACTTAGTCAAATCTGCACAAGGTCCTACAAAGTTTTCATGATTTTAAAAATACCATTTATGGAAATTTTTAAATAAATAGATAGAAGATTTGTTTTGGGTTTTTCATGAGCATCTTAGATATATGGTTTTTAGGTTTAGATGAAGAGTGATGAGCCCAAAATTGAATTATCTTTGCTCTCAGACATTATAGGGTTTCTAAATTAAACCCTAAGGGTTTAAGTTTTGGAATTAATAGGGTTTTATATTTTGATGTTGACTCAATACAGCCAAGACTTGATAGATTAAGTTATTTCTTAAGCCCTTGCCATGATTGTAAAACTAGCCCCTTCAACCTATCAATTACCGGCTCAAAATAGTGATCAAGACTTTATATTTCCTAAGTTTTAGACTTAATATTTATCATATATTGATCAAAATATAATTCTTAATCATATATTAAAGATCTAGTGAACTGTATGAAATTTAATTTGTCAAAAGTCACCTCTGAGTAAATATGCTAGTGATAAGTGTCACAATCACGTAGCCTACATAGTAGATCAATAGAGTAGTTTAAAGTCAATAAGTCAATGATCAATGTGAGGTTGATAAGTGTCTCAATGTGGGAAATGATATCTATGTGCATAAGGTACAAACTAATTCCAAGTGTCACATTCTTAAGGGATAAACAAAGATAAAGATCAAGCTTATCAAAAGATCTGACAATGAGTAGATGATCATGTAAAGGAGATGTAATGGAGTGAGTGGAATCAATGCGATAAATATCCCAATGTTTAACATAAATAACAAAGTAAATATCATGCTAGTTTGAAGATCTAAAAACATGCAGGAGTTTGGATCAATAATCTAACAAATGTGTTTTAAACTTGAAGCATTAAATTCTAAAAGCATACAAAGATAGAATGGTTCAGGTAAGCTTGTAAGAGATCAATCCAATAGACATGTTTTAAAGATGAGATAATTGAATGTGGATCATTAGATCATGGTTCTATTCTAAATATCGATAGTCGACATTTAAAGATATGATCAATTTAATAGTCAAGCATAGGAACATGCAAGTAAGCCTTATATTTTGATATAGACAATGGGATTAATTGTTGTAATTGATCAAATCTATGTAATAATGCATGTGCATCAAAACCATAGTTTAAAAATGCTATAAATAGTAATGAGACCTGGAATCATGATGTTAGAGCATGAGTTCTAGATGTGGGAAACTTGTAGTTCAAGAGATATTAAAATAAAGTCTAGAAATGAGCATGATGTGTTAGATAACTAGTGTAAACATAGATAAGGAGATTGACCTAGATCAAATGGTTATATATATATATATATATATGTCATCTAGGATACAAGAAAAAGTTGTTAGTATTGTTTCATATAGAATTATATAGAGACATAGAAGAATCGAGTGAGAGAGAGATGAAGTGTGTTAAATAGAGACATATGTAGACATAGAGGCAAAGGGGAAAATAGGAAGAAAGGTACACAAATATAATGTGTAGAGAATGAGCAGTTATAGATTATATTTTTAATAGAGTTAGAGCTAGATTAATTTATGAATCTATTTTGTATATTGGATTTGTAGCTCCATAGAGATCTGATTGGTTGGCACCATCAGACAAGTTGAGTTGGTGCTCAATTGGGGGATTGGTGTCTCTTCAGGGTTGGTTCCATTAAAAATTATAACTAGTTAGGTTTAGCTAAGTTGGTGCTTAGTTAGGGGATTGGTGTCTCCTTAGGGTTAGTGCCCTTAAAAGTGTAACCAATGAGGTTTGTTTGTGAGGCTTTAAACTATGAGGTTAGATTAGAATAGTAGATTATAACAACTATTCTCACCATGGTTTTTCCCTTTGGGTTTTCCATGTATAAATATGGTATCATGGAAATTTATATGTGTGTTATCTCTATATATTTGTTTTTATCTACATATATCTTTTAATCTATTATAAAAGGTATTAAAGGACTAGTTTTAGTTGATCTACTAATTTACCCCCCCTCTTAGTATATAGTTGTGTTCTAACAAATTGTATCAGAGCCAAGGTTCCTTAGAAGAATCTTAATCAGCCTTTGTAGATCTTGGAATAGTGAACAAAAATGGCTAGTCAAGAAGTCTCTTCATCAAATAAAGTACCTCTCTTTAATGGATCAAACTATGCATTTTAGAGCATAAGAATGGAAGCATGTCTATCTTAATTAGGGTTTGATGTATGGATGTCTATTGTGAATGGATACATAGCTCCTACTACAAATATTATTGATCAAGCTACCAAGAAAGCATATGAGATTAATGCCAAGGCTAAGAATACTATTATATGTGGATTTTCTAATTTATATTTTTTCCAAAGTGATGCATTATCAAAATACACAAGATATCTAGAAAAAAACTAAAGAGCTTTTATCAAGGAGATGACAAGGTAAATTGGGCCAAGTTACAAACTTACAAAGGCAAGTTTGAAATCCTTAAAAATAAATGAGGAAGAGAAAATTGTATACTATCCCCTCAGAGTGGATGAAATAGTAAATGCAATTAGAGGCCTTGGAAAAGAAATTCAAGAATCAGTCATTGTTAAAAAGGTCCTAGGATCTCTACCATCAAGGTATGACTATAAAATATCTATAATAGAGGAAGAAAGAGACTTGGATAAACTCACTATTGATGAGTTGCATGGAACCTTCATTGCCTATGAGATGAGAATGGGAGAAGTAGATAATTTCAATAAAGAAGCTACATTCAAAGTAGCTAAGCAAGTAAAAGTAATAACATCCTTATATGGATTTGAGGAGACTAATGAAGATGAATTCAATTTTTTTAGAAGATTGAAAGGAGGGTCTAGAAATTAAAAAGGCAATTTACCCTTCAAATACTTTAATTGTGGTAAAGTAGGACATTTTGATGCTAAATACCCTTAAAATAAGAAGGATAACACTGAGTATGAAGATAGCAGTAAAAATGTGAAACCTCACTATTCCAAGAAGAAGAAATTATTCAAAAACAAGAAAGTCCTATACATAAAAGAAGACAATGATTTAATGGATGGTAGTAATAGTTATGATGATGATCATATATGTGTTTTTATGGATGAGGAAAAGGAAGTCTGATTCATGAATATAGGATCAAATTCTATGGATCAAGAAGAATTTGAAGACTCATATGAATAACAATAAGGAGAAGTGGATCTAGAGTTTGAACTCATCTATGCTTTAAATGAAATTGAAAATATGAGAAAAGAGAGCTCAAAATAGAAGAAGCTTGGATAAAAGGAAAATGAGAAAATGTCCAAAAGTCTTGAGAAATCTAATCAGACTATGGTTATCCTAAAGACACAAGTTGAATAGGCTAAAATAATAGAAGATGTAACCAATCTTAAACTACAATCTAAATCTATTGAGTACATGAAGTTAAAAGCAGAGATAGTGGCTTTGAGAAAAGAGCTTGAGAAAGATAAAGGACAAATAGACAAAATTTTGAAGTTGATAGGAGGATCAGACATTCTTGATGAATTGATTAACTCTCAAAATCCTTGAAAAGAGAGACCAGGTCTTGGTTATTAAAAAATAAAACATTTCATAACTAGTACATTTATTAACCTATATGACAACTTCAAAGTAGAAGGAGAATCAGGAGCAAAGAAAGAGAAAGATTGTAAGGACACAAATATAGACATAAGAAATGATGATGTAAAGAAAGATAAAGCTAAAAAATAGCGTAAATAAAAGAAGAAGACAAAGGTAGATGATGTAGATGGATACATAAAAGTAAGAGACTTGAAGAAGCTAGCTATAGAAGAGCTTCTCATACTGCACAAAGAAATGTTATGATTAGGTATTCCTTAATTTTCTATGGTTATTATTATACCTATAATTAGATTGGTCATAGGGATATTTATTGTATAGTTATAACTAAAAGGAGAACAAATTATTTAAGTAGAAATTCATTTGTTGTCTTGTTAGATACAAATGTAATATGCTATAATTGTAATAATTTTGGTCACATATCTAAACAATGTAGAACAAAATTTGTAAGACAAAAAACATAAATTAAAAATAAATGCATGCCTCCCAATGTGAAAAAATATTCACAAGTCCCTAAAAAGGAGAGAAATAAGCCAAATAAGAAACCCAAGGATGTGTGGAGAGTTAAAAATCAATCTATGATTACTCAAACTATACTCCAAGTTAAGGAGTAGAATTTGTGTGTAATAGATAATGGTTTCTCAAAATATATGATTGGTGATCAAAGCAAATTCATCAAATTGAGAAAATTTAAGGAAGGAACTATCATCTTGGGAGATAATACTAAAGTAAAGATCAAAGGTAAATAAATCTTGAACATAGATGGAAACCTACCTACACATGATGTCATTTATGTTTAGGGATTAAATCATAATCTATTAGGTGTCAGCCAAATGTGTGATAATCGATATAAGGTAGCATTTAATGTAAAGGGATGCAAGTTAAAGATATCTGGAAGACTAGTTATATAAGGGAAAAGGAATGAAAGCAACATATATAATCTTGTTGAAGTGAATGGTAATAGTTTCCTGATAGGAAAGATTGATGAGAATTGGTTATAGCATAAAATAATGGGTCATGTTCACTTTGATAACCTAGTTAAAGTAATCAAAAATAAGTGTGTCAAACACATGCCCAAGATAACCAAACCTACAAAAACTACTTGCAAGGAATGTCAACTAGGCGAGTAAACAAGGGTCAGATTTCAAACAAAGAAGTATGCAACTACAAAGCCTCTAAAATTAGTTCATACTGATCTTTGTAGTCCTAATAAGATAAGATCTAAAGGAGAGAGATAATTCATGTTATTCATATACGATTACTCAATAATGACATGGGTAACCTTTTTTAAGGATAATTCATAGGCATTTAAGAGATTAAATATCTTTAGGGCCATGGTGGAGGGTGATATTTGATCAAAAATCAAATGATTAAGATGTGATAAAGGTGGAAAATTTACCTCAAATGAGTTCATAGAGTACTATGAGAAACGTGGGATCAAAAAGCATTAATCTATAGTAAGGACTCCATATTAGAATGGAGTTGTTGAAAGAAAGAATATGATAGTCAAGGAGATGGCTAGAATAATTCTAAAAGAGGCTAAGTTACATGATAAATACTAGAGATAAGTAGTACAAACAATAATATACACCTTGGATAGATTTCAACTAAGGGTAAACAATGACAAAACTCCATATGAGCTATGTTATGGAAATTTTGCTTCTATTAAGTACTTCAGAGTGTTTGGAAGTAAATGCTACATCAGGAGAAATGAGAAAAAATTTGGAAGCTTTGAATCAAGATGTGATGAAGGAATATTTCTTGGTTATTCCACTGAAAACAAATCCTACATTTTTAAAATAAAATGATACACAAGATTTTAGAGAGAATCAATGTCAAGGTTGAAGAAGGCATGAAACATATTGAACCTGACAAAGAAATATATAATGAAGAATTAGATTCTAAAGATGAAGCAACTAGTGAAGAGCATGAAGAAGTAAATGAAAATTCACCTCCAAGATTTATTCAAAATGATCATCTTATAGAGAAGATCATTGGAAATAATAATGGAGTTTATACAAAGAGAAGAGTTGCACAAAACAAGGAGAAATTAAGTTTTGCACTAATGTTTGAAATTGAGCCTAAAATCTATGTTAAAGCTAACAAGGATGAGAATTGGATAAAATCCAAGGAAGAATAACTAAGCCATATTGAAAAGAACAAAACTTGGAAATTAGTTCCAAGAACTTCAAACAATAATGTGATAGGTACAAAGTGGGTGTTTAAAAACAAGCTCAATGAGGATGGATTTGTTATAAGAAATAAGGCAAATTTTGAGCAAATTTTTTTTTGTAATTTTTAGATTGGAATCCATAATAATGTTTCTAGCATTCTATATTTACAAGAAATTCAAAGTCTATCAAATGGATGTTAAGTCTACTTCAATGAATGGGAATCTAAAATAAGAAGTCTACATAGAACAACCTAAAGGTTTTCAGTTGTCATAGGAAGAATATTATGTGTACAGACTGAAGAAAGATCTCTATGGTCTAAAATAGCCACCTAGAGAATGTTATTCAAGACTAGACTAGTACCTACAACAATAAGGTTTCAACAAAGATGTGCAAATAATAATCTATACTTCAAATTAGAAGGTGAGCATATGTTAATTGTTGTTTTTTATGTAGATGGCATCATCTTTGGTGGTAGAAATAATAAAATGTGCAAAGAATTTACTACACAAATGCAAAGTGAGTTTGAGATGTCTATGCTTGGATAAATTTATTTCTTCCTTGGTCAACAAATATCACAATATGATGAAGGGATATTTATATCCCAATCCATGTATCCAAAGGAAATGATCAAGAAGCTTAGAATGGAAGATAGCAAACCAGTTATTACTCCCACGATAACTATATGCAAGTTGAGAAAAGAGGATAAGTCTCTTGATGCAAATTAGACTGTGTATAGATAAATGATAGTTAGCTTGTTATACCTAACTATATCAAGATCATATATCATGTAAGTAGTCTACATGGTTGTAATATTTTGGGCTACTCCCAAAGAATCATATGTCAATGTATTGAAAGGATCTTTAGATACATGAAGAGCACAATTGAATATGGCCTATGGTATCCTACAAGTGAAAATTTCACTTTGACAACACACACACACACACACACACACACACACACACACACACACACACACACACACACACACACACACACACACACACACACACACACACACACACACACACATACACACACACATCTGTGTGTGTGTGTGTGTGTGTGTGTGTGTGTGTGTGTGTGTGTGTGTGTGTGTGTGTGTGTGTGTGTGTGTGTGTGTGTGTGTGTGTGTGTGTGTGTGTGTATGTATGTATGTATGTATGTATGTATTGGGTAGGAAGTGTGGATGACAAATGAATCACTATTGGTGGTGAATTTTTCTTTAGAAAGAGACTTCTTTCATGGATGATCAAAAATCAAGAGTCAGATACTCTTTCTAAAACAAAAAAGAGTATGTAGCATCAATGGCATGTTTCACTCAAGTCTTTTGGATGAAGCAAACGCTAAAATACATCAAGGTACAGTATATATCACATATATTTATTCTTTATGATAATTCAAGTGATATTAGTATATCAAATATTCAAGTGATGCATTTTAGAACCAAGCACATATAAATCAAGTATCAATTCTTAAGAGAGAAGGTTGCAGGTCAAGAGGTCACAATGGAGTATGTGCCAACATAGGACTAAATTGTAAACATATTCACCAAACTTCTTCCTAAGGAACAATTTGAGTATCTGAGATAGAAGTTGGGAGTGGTGGCTCCTACATCACATCATTAGATCCTAGAGATATGGAATGAGCCCAGGGGGAGTCTTATATAATATTTTTTAATCTCTAGAAGAATAGAGAAAAGGCAACTTAGGTATGCATACTTTTTCAAAGTTCTAATGAGTTGATGGTTTTATATTCTTGGACAAACTCCTTTATTTGATAAAGGGGGAGAAACATTTGGACAAATAGTCAAAAAAGAGTCCCTTTTCCACTAATATCAAAGTGGGAGAAAAATAGCAAATGTTCTTGACAAAATTTTGGAGAAAAAGTGCAAATGTCAAAGAAGAAGCAGAGAAAGTGTCCAAGTTGAGTATTATGAAAATATGTCATTTCCTAAGGGGGATCAAGTATGGTATGAAAAGATCTAGTTCATACTCATAGAAAATTAATGAAATAAATGCTAGAGAATGATTAGAATATAATAAGATCAGAGCATTTATTTTTCCATCAATGAAAAAGGGGAAGATTATTGGTAATATGATTGTAATTGATGTCAAAAGGGAAATTATGAGCATGTCATTGATGTTAAAAGGGAGATCATTGGAATTATGGATGTAATTGATGCCTAGGGATAAATATGGTGATTTGAGGATGTGTAAGGGATCTTATCAAAGGTCAAGAATGATTTAATGATTGTGTGCATGTGTGGAATTCATCTAGTTATTCATATTTATCATCTTGACATTTTGGGTCTATGACAAGAAAATTTAAAAAGGCAGTTTGCTAACATCACCATTGCCACATGTGGATTATTCTAAGGGATCTGGTCATATGGTTGTGATCACATTAGTCCCTAGTTATTATTTTCCAAATTTTAAGTCATGCGTTGTATCATGACAAAAGATATGAATGATCAAAGTAGGGCTCCAAGGCATTTTGATAGTGTTTTCCCATAATCAAATGTATAGATTATAAGAAATAACTATGCATGAATTTTTATGATATAATATCTTTAATGTATGAAGAACTTAGGATTAGATGAACACATGAATGTAATACCCTATGTAGGAGGATATTATGCACTAAGTTTCATGTCATGTAGTTAAGTGTAAGAAGAGTTATGCAGGTGCAAAGTTAGCCTTCTAGACATATTCAAATGGTCCCTGTAGTCAAATCTACACAAGGTCCTACAAAGTTGTCATGCATTAAAAAAAATCATTTATGGACATTTATAAAGGAAAAAAGTAGAATATCTATTATGTGTTTTTCATGAGCATCTTAGATATATGGTACATAGGTTTAGATGAAGAGTGATGAGCCCAAAATTAAATTATATTTTCTCACAAAAATTATAGGGTTTCTAAATTAAACCCTAAGTGTTTAAATTATGGAACTCATAGGATTTTATATTTTTATGTTTAATCTATATAGCTAGGACCCGTTAGCTTAAGTTATGTCTTAAGCCTTTTTCATCATTGTAAAATTGATCCCTTTGACTTAGCAATTAATAGCTCAAAGCAGTGATACAGACTTTATATTTTCTAAGTCTTAGACTTAATATTTATCCCATATTTATCAATGGATAGTGATTAATTTTATTCTAAATATCCAATGAAGCGTATGAAATCCAATTTGTCAAAAAACACCTCTGAGTAAACATGCTAGTGATAAGTGTCACAATCATAAAGCCTGCATAGTAAATTGACAGAGTGGTTTAAAGTCAATAAGTCAATGGTCAATGAAAGGTTGCCAAGTGTCTCAATAGAAAGAATTGAAATCTATTGGAAAAAGGTATATGATAATTCCATGTGTCAAATTCTCTAGAGCTAAGTAGAGATAAAAATAAAGCTTGTTATAAGATCTGACGATGTGTAGATGATCATACAAAGGAGATCCACTAGATCAAGTGGACTTAGTGTGATAAAGATATTGATGTTTAATGTCAAGATAAAAGTAAAAATTGTTCTATTTTGAATATTTAATAGAATGTTAGAGATCAAATCAAATAATCTAATGAACATATTTTAAACTTGAAGCATTAAAGTCTAGAGGTTTATAAAGATCAAATAGAGCATGCAAGCCTTTAAGAGATTGATCCAATACACATTTTAAAGATTAGATAATTGAATATGGATCATTAGATCATGCAACCAAACTTAATATTGATGATCAATATTTAAAGATATGATTAGTCTAATGGTCAAGCATAAGAACATGCAAGAACATGCAAGTAAGCCATATATTTCAATACAAATAATGAGATTGATTACTTTAATTAATAAAATCTATGTAATAATGCATGTGAATAAAAACTAGAGTCCATCAAATGATATAAATAGTAATGAGACTAGGAATCATGAAGGTAGAGCATGAGCTCAAGACTCAGGAAACTTGCAGTTCATGAGATATTGAGCTAAAGTCCAGAACTAAGCATGATATGTTATCAAACTAGTGTAGACATAGACAAGGAGCTTAACCTAGATCAAATAGCTATAAATATGTCATCTAGGATAAAAACATAGGTTACTTATTTTATGTCATATAGAAGTATATAGAAACATGGAGGAATAGAGTGAGAGAGAGATGAAGTGTGTTGAATAGAGACATATCTAGAACACAGAGATAGAGGGGTAGATAAGAAGAAAGGCACATATAGATAATGTGTAGAGAATGAGTATTTATAGATTATATTTTTAACATAGAGTTATATATGGATTCATTTATGAATATATTTTGTAAATTAGAGTTGTATCTCCATAAATATTTGATTGGTTGGTTCCATCAGACAAGTTGAGTTGGTGCTTAGTTGGGGGATTAGTGTCTCTTTAGGTTTTGTGCCCTTAAACATTATAAATAGTGAGGTTCAACTAAGTTGATGCTCAATTAATGTATTGGTGTCTCATTACAGTTGGCACCCTTAAAAGTGTAACGAGTGAAGTTTTAAACTATGAGGCTAGATTAGAATAGTAGATTCTAATAGTTATTCTCATTATGGTTTTTCCTTTGGGTTTTATAGTTATAAATATGGTGTCATGTGAATTTGTATGTGTGTGATCTCTACATATTTTTTTATCTACATATATATTTTAATCTATTCTAAAAATTATTAAAGGACTAGTTTTAGTTGATATACTTATTCACCCCCTCTTAGTAGATAGTTGTGTTCCAAAAACTCAATAATGGAAAAAATACATGAAAATAGAAATAGACTTAGGTATTTGAAAACAAAGTGAGTATAACAATGGAAAATTTTGTAAATAAATTCTATAAATGTAAATAAATTGTGTAATAAAAGTTATACATAGTCACTCAAGCATATTGTTTTGTTTTAAATGTAGATAAACCTAAAACAAAGTAGTACTATCATGGTTTTAAGATATGAAGAAGAGGGAAGATAGAAAGGGGAAAATAGATTTAGAATAAAAATTTCCTATCAAGCGGGGAAATGAAATGGGTGGTGGGGAAAATGAAGGAAAAATCAAGGTAGAGAAACTCTTTATGGAAGTCAAGACAATTAAATTAAGTTTGTCAAAACAAGAGGACTTTTGACATTAAGGACTCTAAATAAATTCTCCTAACATCACAAGTATTGGGTCACTAAATGAAGTATGAATATCATCCCATGAAGGATGTATGTATGAAAATTAAAATGGACCTACCTTCCCACAATGTGTTATCCATTATATATGACCCCTTACAGATCCATCAGTCTATTGTGAATATTGGTTACTTGCATGATAAAGTAGGTATCACCATAGATTATTTAAAATTATCCTATTTTAATCTATTGTTCTACCACATCCCAATGGACCTCAACTTTATCATGAGGCTAATTATGAAGTTTGAGCTTCGATTAGAGATATAAGGTGTTTTATGAATCATATATTTTTTGTGATTTTGATTTTTAACTTTGTATGTTGCCTTTTGATCATTGCCTTTTATCTCAAATGATTCAACTTTTAACTTTTGATGGATTTTTCTATTCCTCCTCCATACAGATTTAGAGAACCAAATATGGGTGTTAAAAATGAATATTGTTTGAAAACTTTGGACTTATTTTCTAAGAAAGAGAACTTAGAGAGCATGGTGTCTATAATTATTGTTAATTCATGTGAAATAAAATTTCCATCTTAACTTTGACCATGTTTTATCCAAAGTGGAATGAAAGGAAAGGAAATAAAGGGGAATGAACATGAAACAATTTTAATTATTTCAAATCAAAAAAAATGTGACAAAGGTGAAAAGGGATACAATGATAGGTAATTATGATTCCTCATCATGATAATGAATTCAAGTGTATGGGAACATGCTAACATAGCTTGTTGTGCAAGTTTTATCTATAAATAAAACAAATAACAAAAATGAACTAATATGGGATCACAAAGTTGTAACCATTTACTAACATTTTAGAAAATTAATGATTGGTTGAAAAAATGTGTTTTGAAAATAGAATGGTAATTTTATGAGGAGATCTTGGTCCTATCCATGATCTTACACTATTACTCATAAAAGAGAAACCCAAGTATGTCCAATAAAGGTAAAAAAAGTATTTTTGAGGAGGGGTTGGTTTTATCCATGGTCTTACACTAAAATTCATAAAATAAAAACCCAAGAGGGTGGAAAAAGCATTAGAAAATAGATATTTAGTAAAAAGTGAAAATAGTTCATGAGGAAGATTAGGTCTTATCCATGGTTCTACAATGTAACTCCTGAGAAAAAGAAACCAAAGGATCAAAATAATGAACTAAGGTTTGTGGAAAGAGGAGACTAATGTAGAGGGTGAGACCCATGTATAAATCATAAAAAAAAAAGTGTTAGGAGGATAACATATAGAAGGATTATAGGAAGGTAAATATCTAAACAAAGTATTTATTAAAAAGTTGTGCATTGGTGGGATTTTTGAAAAATATGGCCTTAATTAGTCTAGAGATGATAGGTGTTAGGACTAAGAATATCTTTCACTAAATAAGGTCGCTGCCATTTTAGGCATATTTTCCTTCTTTATCATGGGTATAGTCTAATTTAAGGACTAGATCACCAACATTGAAAGTGTGTGCTTTAACCTTTTTATTATGTTACTTGATGATATGAGACTTGTATTGGATATTATGTTACAAAGTCTCTAGATGGTGTTCATTGAGAAGATTAAGAGAATGAAGGAAATATTAATGTGATTCCTCATCAGGAATGATACCATGAATATAAATACATAAAGAGGCAATCTCAACATCTAATGGTAGTAAGGTTTATCATTGTAGGTTAAAAGAAGGTTTTGGGGGTTGTTGATATTCTAATTGTTTTATCCTAATCTAATCTAACCCAAAAATAACTTGCTTATGCAATACATAATTACACATAAAAAATTGAAACACTCTGTGCTAGAAATAAAAGTAATCTAATTTAATGAAATAAAACACACTACTAAAATATAAGCACATTGATGAAAGATAAACACCCTATTGAAAGAATAACATAATTTTGAAAGGAAAACCCACTATTTTTTAGAACCAAATTTAATCTAAGAACTCAAGTATAATTTAATATAGGTTTAAAGATTGAAATACACTTATAATTACTAAAACTATAAACACACTAAAAACATAAAATATCATACAAAACACATTCATGATTCCTAAGGAGAATGATCCCTTGCTTTCCTTGGGAATATTAATGTAAATAAACTCAATACTTGAAAATGTATATATATTCATTAATTTATCAAAGTGGAATACATGAATATATATGAAACTTTGTATTACTATATTGAAATATCAATTGAACAATTCAATAATTCAACTTCTCTCTAAGACATAGAAATCTACCTATATATAATTCTATAACTATGGATCCCTAGATCTTAATAATTAATATTCTTTGATCAAGACAAATATCTTAATTCTAGTGGATTTTTAAAATAGGTGATTGGTGGTTAAAATAGAATAAATAATCCATTACAAAATCCACTCAGAATCTACTAAGAATACCTTTCTAGATCTATTGGATCAATTATCTATAACAAACTACTAATATATATAGAATGAATGAAATATATAAAATTTATTTAAATATTTATATTCATATAAATACTATGAATAGAAATTGACCAAAATTTTCTACAAGTATTTTTATGAAAGAGGAAAGTTTCTTTCTTTAATGTTGTAGGTTCAAGATTCAGACTGGGAGATTCTATAGCAATTCTAGAATAGTTTGTAGTGGCATGATTCAAGGGTATTCTAAAATAAATGAGTTCATATCAAGGCCACCATGTTGGTAAGGATGATTGAATGCTTCAATAGACGTTAAAAATTCATCTAAATGAGTCTGTAGCTACATCTGAGTATTTTGTGAGTCCATAGATTGTCAAATGAGTCTATAGCTCACTAGACATAAAAATCCTTCATGTGGGTTTCCTCATGAGAAATTTAATGTTATAAAAAAGATCTTTATTCTCTATATAGTATTTTATTATTTATATATACACAAAGTTGGGAAACTAAACATGAAAAGAGTTAGAATAAAGTGACAGAATCAATAACTTAGACTTTAGTTGCATTAAGTAGATAAAACATCTATTTACTATAATAAGATTAAATACAAGCCTAAGATCCTTGTAACTTTTAGTCTAGAGGAGAGATAATGGAATAAAAATGAAGGAAATTGATGGTAAAAATGAGTCATATTTTGGACTCATCATTTCCCCCACACTTTGCCTTTTGCAAGTCCCTTTGAAAACTCATCTATTTGTCCCCTCATAATTATGAATTTTATCTAATAGGTGTTGGTTGAGGTCATAAACATTGAATTTATATGCCTAATAATTATCATGTGTACTAATGAAACTATTATAGGTTTTCACCATCTATTTATAAATATGAAACTGATCATCTTCTTGAGGATCCCATTTGTGCCATGGTGAAATATGAATAAGGAGTGGTAGTATGAATATCATACCTAGCCACATTTGTTCTCCTCCTAAATTGATGACATAAAAATCATGTCTATTATTGTTTTTTCTCTCTAGAGGCTCTGTCTTAAATTAGTTAGAGACATGACCTTCCTTATCTTTGGTGGGATTTTCATTTTATCCAAATGCTTGATACTAGATGTAAATACAACATCAAAATATTGTTTTGAGAATACATAAAAATAAATAATACAATAATACAAAACTTGTAGATAATGATCATTGATGTTCTAATTTATCAAATAGGCTCATTTGAAGTTAACCAATAACATTCAATCAATAGAAAAAGTAGGTATAATGTACAGTCATGTGGTCATTGATTTTTGTACATACTCATCATGTCTAGCTTTCCATGCTAGTTGATTTTTGTAAGTGGAGATAAGGGATCTCAACTAAACTTATCCCACATAGATATTGATCATTAATTTATTATAATCCCCTAATATCATGTTGTACAAGTAAATTTCACATAATAAATTTTGTTGCTCTAGGGTAGAATCCTGAAAGAAGTTTAAAAACATAGGGGGATCCTCTATAGTATAGGATAGATCACATGATCTTCTGAGTAACTACCACCTATATAATTGTTCATGTAGTTATAGATTGTAGGATGGGGATGGATTTCTATAGGCATATTTAATAATCAACCTAAATATTGTCTTAAACTTTTTGGATCTTTTATTTTTCCTTTTCTAAGTCTTCCTTTAATGTTTATTTTTATTTTTATAAAGTTATATTTTGTTTCTTGAGTTTATTTAACTCCAAACACACTTGATTCCATTTTTATAGATAATCATAATGGGAGACAATGGTTTGGAAATATTGGTCAACTAAAGGTCTAGAGGAAGATGAAGCTTGCTTAGAAATTTGATGTTGGAGGATCATGTTTTGTTGCTATGATTTCTAAAGTTGATGTTTTAGCAGCACATTTTCTTCTTACATCTCAATGATACACACACACACACACACACACACACACACACACACACACACACACACACACACACACACACACACACACACACACACACACACACACACACACACACACACACACACACACACACACACACACACACACACACACATGAGTCTACCATCTCCTCATCAGATTGAGTGACTTTTTCCTCAAGTATATTTGTTTCATTTATATGGTTTAGAGCCTTATCATTAAAATTGTGTAAACCTTGAGTTAAAGAATAATTAATAACATCATTAAATTTTAAATGAGCTAGGAAGTCAATAATATCTATAGCTTATTATCTTATGATGGCCTTAGTTTTAGATAGTTCAAGAGTAAGCTAAAATTTTAGATTCTCTATATTACTAGAATATTTTTCATCTTCAGAGACCATAAGTCTTTTTCCTTTATCTAGTACAGGTATGGTGTCATGAGTGAAGAGGAGGGAGAGGCTACTGCTTCCTATACTAGAATTGATTTTATTGGTATATTTTCTTCCTCATTAGGAACTTCTAATGATTCAAGAATTGTTGTTATGATTGGATCTTCCTATAATGCTACTATGTCCATTATTTCTAGTGAATAAAATTGAGGTTTTTATTTGAGGATATCAAGGGTTGCATTTTCCTCTATTTCCTCATCATCATCTACTATTATCAACTTTATTTGCCTATTTTTAGTCTACACAAGAGAACTAGGTTCCTCTAAAAGAAAACCCTTCTTTACTTGTGATTGTGGATCGCCAGATGTTTTAGGTGCCTATGTTATGCTTGTTGAAGGAATGTCTTTAGCCTCAAGGGTTATGTGATACTATGAACCTCTGGGTATTAATTTTATTTTAGATATAATCTATTGAGAACTTTATTCAACCATAGGTGTGGCTTGTGATCTATTCTATCTCCTCTCAATAGGTAAAACCCTAACCCTAGAAGAATAAGGTTCTAAATTTGTTTTGGGTTTTTATTTAGAGGATTTTGGAAGAGGTATTAAAGGTTGATTGGTTCTATCTTTCCATAAGGTCTTCTAAGCTACTTAACTTTGTTATATAATCAAATGAATGAGGCCCTGAGGGTGAGTTAGAGTTGACCTATTAGTAGCCAAAACTTGAAAGGATTTGTATAGGTATAATGACATGTTGACTCTATGTGGGGTATGTTGTTGTCCATATTTGAGCTGAAGCATGATCCTCATGGCTTCACAACCTAGAACACTACATTATCCTCACACATAAAGTACTTCATAACCCAAAAAATAGTAGACCTCTAAGGTTCTAGTAGTGTTTTCTTGTTAATTCCTTTGGATTTTCCTTGGCAATCATGTATGCATGCTATATATAGTTATTAATTGAGAGAAAATTGTGTAATTAACTAATAAAAAGGGGTTTTACAAATTATCTCTTACCTTTTTCAGTTCTTCCTTAGATTTCACTAATTATTTTTCTAGAAACCAAAATTTTGATACCCTAGACCATGGTGGAGTATTATTTTAGGTGTGCTATGAAATCCTTAGCCATATTTTCATCATATCATTAGAATTTTTGTAGAAAAGGGATCCATCCAACTTCTTTGAATATGGTTACAAAGATGTCATATTTCATCAACCCTTCTACATAGTTAGGTTTAGACATCTTTTTCTATCCCATGGTAGTTGTGTCAATTCTCTAAAGGTAGGAGTTAGTCTAGTAGGTGAGAACAATAATAAAACTAGAAACTTATCTTGGATTGAAAATCAAAAGAGACAAAAATAGTCTAGTTATACTATCTTATCAACTACTGATGTAATCTATAGCAATGATGATATGACATGAGGAAATTTAATGAAAATTGATTTGGAAAAAATTTGATATCTTCCCACATGGATTAGATATGTGTGTTGACTTCCATGTCATCATTATTTAAAGATAATATAGTTCAATAGATAGTTCGTGCATGTGGATAAAGACAATATAGTTTGTGAAAACTTAAAGTGCTATGGACTATTTTGATAGATAGTTTGTGCATGTGGATAAAGATAATATGACACTTCTTATATTTTTTTATCTTTTTTTTCATTACTTTTCCATGTCACCAAGCACTACTATCATGACTATTGTTTTGATGGTTTGAAGGGAACATACTTATCAAGAAAATCCAATTGATTACCAAGAGGTGCAAGCTAACCCTAAATACCCCTCTATCATACTTAATTTATAATATGGATAAGTGACAAAAATAGGTTAGTGGGCTCATAAAATAAGTGATCAACAAGTATCATTATTTATACATTTTAATGATGAAACATAATATAACGTAACATCTAGAATAGAAAAATGTAACTTGATGCCTCATAAGGTCATTGACATCTTCCTCATAAATCATGTGTGACTGAATACAATGATTTCACAAGATAATGATTCCTTCAAACATAGTAATGTGAAATAGAACTCCAATGTGCAAACACCAATGAAAAAAGTGAATAATATGAGCCTAATCATCAGTGGCCCTTACCACCCCATACATCACCTATGAGGTTACTAGATTTTTGTAAATAAAATCACATAAATATATAATCTCATTGATTAGGCTCATATTATTCAATTTTTTCATTGGTGTTTGAACATTGGAGTTCTAGTTTGTATTACTATGTTTGAAAGAATCATTAGCTTGTGAAATCATTGTATTTAGTCATATATGATTTATGAGGAAGATGTAAATGACCTTAAAAGGCATCAAGTTACATTTTTTGATTCTAGATGTTATGTTATATTATGTTTCATCCTTAATAAGTATAAATAATGATACTTGTTTATCACTTATTTTACGAGCCCACTAACCTATTTTTTTTACTTATTTATATTCTAAATTAAGTATGATACAGGATTATTTAGGGTTAGCTTGACACCTCTTGGTCATCTATTGGATTTTATTGATAAGTATGTTACCTTCAAACCATCAAAATAATAGTCATGATAGCAGTGCTTAGTGACATGGAAAAGTAATGAACAAAAAGACAAAAAAGATAAAAAGTGTCATATTATTTTAATCCACATGCACAAAATATCTATTGAAATAGTCAATAACACTGCTATCATGACTATTATTTTGATGGTTTGAAGGTAACATACTTATCAATAAAATCCAATAGATGACCAAGAGGTCCAAATGCACAAACTATCTATTGAAATAGTCAATAGCACTTTAATTTTTCACAATGTATATTATCTTTATCCACATGCATAAACTATCTATCAACTATATTATTCACTTTTTTCATTGGTGTTTGCACATTAGAGTTCCAATTCACATTACTATGTTTGAAGGAATCATTAACTTGTGAAAGAATTGTATTCAGTCATATATGATTTATGAGGAAGATGCCAATGACCTTATGAGGCATCAAGTTGCATTTTTTGATTATAGATCTTATGTTATATTATGTTTCATCCTTAAAATGTATAAATAATGATACTTGTTTATCACTTATTTTGTGATCCCACTAACCTATTTTTGTCACTTATCCATATTATAAATTAAGTATGATAGAGGGGTATTTAGGGTTATCTCAAAATCTCTTGGTCATCTATTAGATTTTATTGATAATTATTTCCCTTCAAACGATCAAAATAATAGTCATAATAGCAGTGTTTGGTGACATGGAAAAGTAATGAACAAAAAGACAAAAAAGATAAAAAGTGTCAAATTGTCTTTATCCATGTGCACAAACTATCTATCGAACTAGTTCATAGAACTATAAGTTTTCAAAAACTTAATTATCTTGATCCACATGCACAAACTATATATTAAACTATATTATCTTTAAATAATGATAATAAGACAAAGAAATGAACAAAAAGACAAAAAAGATAAAAAGTGTCATATTATCTTTATCCACATGCAAAAACTATCTATTGAACTAGTACGTAGCACTTTAATTTTTCACAAACTATATTACCTTTATCCACATACACAAACTATCTATTGAACTATATTATCTAACATAATGGGCACTTTATTTAAGACCTTGGATAGGATCATCACTTAAGAACTTTAGTTTATATAATTTTGGGATTTAATTGAGTATTTTGAGTCTTATTTGGTCTATAGTAAATATTTTCATAGGATATAAGTGTTAGATTAGCTTTAAATTTGAATTTGGTCCCATTTGGTATTTCCTCACCAAATCTTCCATTTCAAATATTTGAATTTCTTGCATAGTTTATATGGTCTAGTTCATGTTTTTGTTAGAGTCAAAGGTTAGAATTTGGTTTATTTATACGTATTTTATATATTAAGAGGGTATTTTTTGGGTATTTACTATAGACCAAATAAGACTCAAAATACTTAATTAAAATCCATTATTATATAAGTTAAAGTTATTAAGTAATGATCATATCCAAGGTCTTAAATACAATGCCCATTATGTTAGATAATATAGTTTGGTAGATAGTTTGTGCATGTGGATAAAGATAATATGACACTTTTTATTTTTTTGTGTTTTTGTTCATTACTTTTCCATAGATAATATCATATTATATAGATAAGATAATATAGTTTGTGAAAACTTAAAGTGCTATGAAATAGTTCGATAGATAGTTTGTGCATGTGGATAAATATAATATGACACTTTTTTTTTCTTTTTTGTCTTTTTGTTTGTTACTTTTCCATGTCACCAAACACTGTTATCATGACTATTATTTTGACGGTATGAATGGAACATACTTATCAATCAAATCCAATAGACAACCAAGAGGTATCGAGCCAACCCTAAAGACCCCTCTATCATACTTAACCCTAAATATGGTAGAAAATATTTTTTTTGGGTGTGTTCTTCTCTGAACCTATAGAATATGGACAAATAGGTTTTCACTGAAAGTCTCAAATAATAATAAAATTTATAGCAGATAATAATTTATTTTTATTTTTATTTTTTATTTTTTATTTTTTATTTTTTTATTTTTTATTTTTTATTTTTTATTTTTTATTTTTTATTTTTTTTTTTTTATTTTTTTTTTTTTATTTTTATTTTTTTATTTTTTATTTTTTATTTTTTATTTTTATTTTTTATTTTTATTTTTTTATTTTTTATTTTTTATTTTTTATTTTTTATTTTTTATTTTTTATTTTAATTTTAATTTTAATTTTAATTTTATTTACTAAAATATATTTATGCATGCATTTTAAAGTCAAAAAAAATATTTTTGACTATATTTGTCAAACTATAATAATTATTATTTGAGACTTCCAATAAAAACCTATTTGTTCATATTCTACAAGCTCAAAGAAAAATGTAACCAAAGAAAATATTTTCTACCGTATTTTCTTTTTAAAATATATTATACTAACTTAATATAGATAAATAAAATACTCAACTTACCTAATTATACTCATAGTCTTTGTCTTTTCCTATCACCCATTCTAATCATACTCATAGCCTTATGCATGAGGATTTTTATTTTTTTTGTTAACCATGTTCTTTGTTTTTTTATACCTAGGAGTAATATGTAAATTTTTCCTCATTCACTTCCCCTTGTAGCACTGTAAGTTATTAATTTTACCTTCACAATAGTTACCTTTACTCCTAGGTATCATTATCTTCTTCATTATATAATAATTTTGGTTCTTATGCCATATTACCATTAGTTTTTTTAAAAATTAATTATGCATTAATTATACGGGACTCATTAATGTTATTACCTTGTAATTACATGTACACTAATTACTTAGGGACTCATTTTATTATATATAGTTTAAATTTAAGATATAATTTTATTGTTTATATCTTAAATGGCATCCTTATATCACTTTAAGTTATTAATTTTACCTTCAAAATAATTACATTTACTCCTAGTTATCATTATCTTCTTCATTATATAATAGTTTTGGTTCTTATGTCATATTACCATTAGTTTTTATAAAAGTAATTATTGTGCATGAGGAAACTTAAAGTGCTACGGACTAGTTTGATAGATAGTTTGTGCATGTGGATAAAGATAATATGACACCTTTTTATCTTCTTTGTCTTTTTGTTCATTACTTTTCCATGTCACCAAGCACTACTATTATGACTATTATTTTGACGTTTTACAGGTTGTCCTTGGGCTAAAGTTACTTAAACTAAATCCGCATGGTGAGTATGCATGAATAAAAATATATTATAATAAATTAATATAGATAAATAAAATACTCAACTTACCTAATCATACTCATAGTCTTTGTCTTTTCCTATCACCCATTCTAAACAAATAAAAATGCATGATTTAGTCTTAATAAATGTGTACAACATTGAAATTGTTACCTGGAACAAATTGATCAAAAATTTAACATATTTTGTTGTTTTCTAGTTTTATTTATTTATTATTTTTACCTTTACTAGTCATTGTTGGTTTTCAAGTCAAGTCTCTTTTTTCAATGTATAATCATCTGGCAAGCTAGTTTTATGATCATCATTGTCAATAGTGTCCTAAAAATGATTTTCATCATATATAACAAATAAGGAAAGCAAAGAATGATCCCCTTCTTATTTTTATAGAATATACCATCAAGAAATTGATATCATGGAAAAACTAGGTTATTTCATGATAACAACTTCATTTACGATTCTTTAAACAAATTCATCCTTATTGATAGGCTTATGGTATAGTTTGAGTCTATGCGCATTGACCAACAAAGTCTTTTGATTCCCATCTATCGGAAGTAGTTTTAATAATACATTATCAAAGTGTTTTTCTATTTGGTATGGGCTGAGCCATCTCATTTTCAATTTTCCTTTGAATTGCTAAAACTTTGAGTCAAAGAAGAATGCCCAATACCATTATTGAAATGTTCTTTCCTTGATGTGGTAATCATGCCAAAATTTTACTTTTCTCTAGTACTACATCATTTCTATCTTCTATAAAGCTTTTATCCTCATCTCATCAAGCTCAATTAGTTGGAGGATTTTATCTTGTTGTTCTTTATCCAAATCAATGTCTACTTACATTGTTGTTTTCAAAGTTTCCAATTCAAATTCAATGGAATGTAAAGGTTTTCTACCATACACTAACTCATAAGGTGAAAATCCAGTGGTTATCTTCCAAGTAGTGTTGTAGATCCACACTACTTCTAGTACTCAAGTTGACCAATCCTTTCTACTTCTACTAACTATCTTGGTTATAATGTTCTTCAATTTCCTATTGGTAATTTTTACTTGACCATTAGACTATGTATGGTAAGGGGAGGATTTCATATGGTTACTTGGTATACTTCCATGAAGTTTTTGATCATATTGGACATAAATTGTGATCCCTAATGTGAGACTATCTCTCTAGTTTCACCAAACCATTGCATGATCTTTAAATATAGGAGATCTACTACCACTTTTTCTCTAGCAAAAGACAAAACTTGGACCTCATCCCACTTACTGACATAGTCTGTACATACTATAAGGTATTCCTTACCTGGGGATAGATGATCTACATGACCAATAAAGTCTATTCCCCACTTCTCAAATAGTTTTGTATGTATCTAAAATTTCTTGATTATATTATTATACCTAATATTCCTACTAGTCGACACTAATTCTACTTATCCCATTTAACCCTGCTAATTTATCTCCTTCTTAGTCATTTATCTAATATTCCCCCTTCATTATCCTCATCCTAATAACCTTATTCATCACATATATTTATTAATTTACCTAATCATCTCCTAATCCCATCCTAATCCCACTTACCTATTATTTGGGAATTTTAAATTCTCAAGACCCCACCTACTCACCTACTAGCCTATGCCTAGGCTCTCCTACACCCCTAGTCCCTATCTAACCCTCTATTTAAGCCTAATTAATCTATAAGAGGATTCTAGAATCCTCTCTATTTTAACCCCTCCTCTCTAGATGCCTCTAAATCTAGAGGCTTCTAAGGAATTTTAAATTCCTTGGATAATTCCCATCCATTGATCTCCCTTAACCAGGTTTAAACCTCAACCATTTATTTTATCCCTAAAAATATATTTAAACAATTCTTATCCTCCATGAAAGGCCATATCAAAAAATTCATAATAAATTCATGTCAAACTAATCAACAACCAAGTGAGGAATCCATGCCAATCCAATCCATCATCAAATATCATAATGGCAATCTAAGTCTAAGGTAATCAATATCATCCCCTTTGATTTTGGATCCATTAAATCATGTTTTGGAGAACTTAGATTTAAGATTTAAATTTAGGATTGAATAGTTTATTTAATTAGTTGCATTTAGTCTTAAAGTCTCTAGATCTTACATAGGTGGTTTGAGGATTGAGTGATTTAAATTAGTTAGATTTAATCCATAGAGATAAAACTTCATCTACATTTTGGTGACCATGATGGGACCCTTACTCCCAAATTAATCAATTTTGATTGTAAGTTATGTTTTGTAAGATAGCAAGGTTAATTGGATCAAGAAAATCTCAGCATTTTGAAATTTGGCATGCATAGGTTACAATCATGACCTTGCATTGGCATTCATGATTTTTCCCTGTGTAGTCATGGTATTGACCCCATAAGTCATAGTTTTGCCTTAATCGATTATAATAACTACTAACTCTATCTTAAAAATGTAGATTTCCTAGATTTTGATAATATCATGATTTGTGACTTGTGACTTTGTATATCAAGTTGTGATTTTGTAAAGCCGAGTAGCGATTTTGTTAAACACTAACAATTTGTGCTACAAGTTTAGGGTTTTAACAAAATTGTGACTACAAGAGTCACAAATTTATTATGGTAGTCATGACTTTTCACTATAAATTAATTTTTTTTTGGGCCCAAATACAAGCATTAAATCATTTTATTTCATGTATTGCTTTATCATTTTACCTAACAATGAGTGCTTGTTTTGAATATTCCTATGTGTCTTAATCTTATGTGTAGGATAGGTAGATATGACAAGGACACAGGTCATTTCTTTCCATTATACAATATATCAAATCTTAGAATCATGATATCACCTTGGTAATCATGATATTGGGCCTATGAGTTATGGTTTTTCAATTTTCTATAAAACTACTAATTAAATCATTTTATTTCATGTATTGCTTTATCATTTTACCTAACAATGAGTGCTTGTTTTGAATATTCCTATGTGTCTTAATCTTATGTGTAGGATAGGTAGATATGACAAGGACACAGGTCATTTTTTTCCATTATACAATATATCAAATCTTAGAATCATGATATCACCTTGGTAATCATGATATTGGGCCTATGAGTTATGGTTTTTCAATTTTCTATAAAACTACTAATTAAATCATTTTATTTCATGTATTTCTTTATCATTTTACCTAACAATGAGTGCTTGTTTTTAATACTCCTATGTGTCTTAATCTTATGTGTAGGATAGGTAGATATGACAAGGACACAGGTCATTTTTTTCCATTATACAATATATCAAATCTTAGAATCATGATATCACCTTGGTAATCATGATATTGGGCCTATGAGTTATGGTTTTTCAATTTTCTATAAAACTACTAATTAAATCATTTTATTTCATGTATTGCTTTATCATTTTACCTAACAATGAGTGCTTGTTTTGAATATTCCTATGTGTCTTAATCTTATGTGTAGGATAGGTAGATATGACAAGGACACATGTCATTTTTTTCCATTATACAATATATCAAATCTTGGAATCATGATATCACCTTGGTAATCATGATATTGGGCCTATGAGTTATGGTTTTTCAATTTTCTATAAAACTACTAGAATCAGTTAGTTGTTTTCTATCTTATAGGTTCTACTCTGATAGTCTTTGTATCATAAGAGGTTTTGTCATTATATTGTCTTAACATATTTTGATCAAAAGGATTTTTGATCTAAATACTTATCAATCAACTAATCATACTTTGTACACTAGGTGTTTATCTCTATGAATGTTTTATTGTGTATCTATTTACAGGGTCAATAGGGAAGAGAAAAGGTAGGAAGGGTCAACTAAATACAAAGAAGAACACAATCCTTACCCTTTTCCTTATCTTTAGCAAAACCATAAGTCTCAACATTTTCAAAATTGCAATATTATTCTGTAGAATCACAATATTTTAAGTTTAGTAATAGTTTTGTAATATTGACCTAATTCTATTTATTACTAGAATTTTGACCATTAGTTATCATTTTGGATCTTGTAAGGCAGATTTAGCACTAGATTTAACTAAAATCACTTTTTTGAAATTCTAGATTCTACCTAGTTTTTTTATTTATTTCTCATCTTAGTATCTTTGAGTACATTATCAATTTTTGGTCTCTCATAATCTGTAAATAATCATTTTGGCATCTAAATCAACCTATCAGTCATCTATTTTGAATTAAATATCTAAATCTAGAGGTTTTGTGGTTTATGATAAAACCACAACAATCAATTTATTGATAGTAGAGATTTTATCGATTCAAGTTATAGTTTAGTCTAAATAGTTGTGATTTTGTAGATAACCATCATGGTTAGATAAATTATACAAAACTATAAATCAAAATGTACATTTTTTATCCCCCCAATTATGACTTTTCACTTTATAATTATGATTTTGTACTATGTAATTGCAATTTTGTATTAATTTTTGCCTTCAACTTGGTCTATTTTGAGTACATTTTTAGAGTCATTTTTGGTAAAATTTGAGTCATTTTGAGATTTTTTTAAGGCCCAAATTGCATTTGATAGTGATGGGATCCGACCTTTGACCCCACCCCATGCTACGATTGGGAGCGCACCTAAGGTGCTACCCACATACCCCATAAGGGGCTCTGCCCCTTTACGCTAAAAGGGGTACTTTCCTTTGACCCTATTGGGGGTTTCCACCCCCAAAACTCCACATCATGGCCCACTCACCCAAAGGAGTTATAGATCCAAATCATAATTTTTAAGGGTGATTTTCTTAAGTACTATTAGACTAACATATTGTTTCTTGTAGGGGTTGTTTTATCTTGCTAACATCATCCTTTTGTAGGTCATATTTTGGTCTAACATTTTAACTTATAGGTTACCCCTCAAGATTGATTTATCAAAACTAATAATCCTTGTCTTATAGGTTACCTCTTTGGGAGAGAAATAAATCAAAATACTAACCTTTATATCATAAGCTTCCTATCAAAGACCCCTCCCCCCTTAGCATATTAATATCATTTTTGAATCCTTTTTGTATATATCATTTTCATCATTTTATCTCCTTATTTTGTATATCCTTGTTTTTATCTTGTAATTAAATCACATTTAATATTAATTGGTTAATTAATCTTGTTTTGGTCTACCTATTTGTATCTTGAGGTCTATGGTTGGTGTATGCTCTCCCCCTTGTGTCCTTGTATTGATTCCTATAGGATCAAAAACTGCCTATAAACCATCTATCATCTTTTCTTTCTAGGGGAAATATGATGTGGAATTGACACCCACACACTTGCCATAGTCTTAGGAGATAGTGATCATGGATTTCACAACCACACACTAGTACAAACTCTATGTTCTATCATAGTATAAAAACTATGGATATTTGTCATTTGGATAAGCAGTTAACCCTATACAAGTCATCCATGAAGGGGAAGAGTTAACTCTCTAAACTAGGCATTAAACAATACCCTAAATGAACTTGGGCCCCATTATACCTTCACATGAATCAGGGACACACCTAAGGATCCTTGTGCAAACCTATATTAGGATCCTTTGGCTGTAATAGGTGTACCACTATAGGAATCAATATCAGCTTTGAAGTAGCCATCAAGTGTGAGTGGGGTTGAAAGGGTTTAGTTAATACTGTAACAAGTCACCAAGCTAAAATCTCACTCATGAATCCATCAAATGATGTAGACATTGGGGTACACAACCTTGAGTTTACTAGTCATATGATTATGGTCTACTTGCTTTATTTGTGTGTTGTTTTAAACCCATTCTATTTGTGAGCCGATTCAATGTTTACCCAAACCTATACACCTAGCTAGATCCTTTGCACAACCCATCTTGTACATCCTACCATCATTTTGCATATATCTATCTTATGTATATTTTTATCTCATCAAAACTATCATCTCATCTCATCACCATCATATTATCCACCCTTATCATCATCATAGATCATCCTCTTATATCTTTATCCCATCCCTTACCTTGTTTTCATCCTATCCTAGTCTAGTAATTTCCACCCATTGGTCAAACCCCCATCATCCACATATCCTAATCTCAACCACCTCTTGTCGAGAGTTGTGAGAGATAAAGTATGGCTTAGATGGATATGGTCATAGGTTTGGTGTGTAAAGTCAAGGGGGAATAATCATGGAAGCTTTATAACTCACTCACAGGTGTTTAGTTAGGAATGTGTAAATTAATAAATAGTAGATGTAAAGTGATATAAAAGTAACTACTTAAAAGACCTATAGAGTAAGTGATATACTTAGTTGCAGTGATGACTGAATGATAAGTACCAGATGGATGGCTCCTATTAGGTAGTCAAAACCAATTCCCTAAATAGAGAAAACAAGCAAGTGTTGTTGGTCTTCAAGAGCTTGGTTCCTGATTTGGATTGACTTACATAAGATAATAGTAAGTCATGATGTCAAAAGTTTCATGATGAGAGTTTGGATGCAAATAAGGAGTTTTATTGATTTCTACTACTCCTCATACTAAGTATGTCACCCATTACAAAATGGTAAAAATAAGAGGTTAAGAAGGATGTAGTTGGTTAGGAATTCAATTTTGAGGTGAGAATAAGTCTTGGGTAGTTAGGATGAGGGGACCAGGTCTTGAGGTGAATCATCAGGTGAGAATTAGTCTTAGGATGAGGTGGCCAGGTAAGGTGGCAAAAGTGGTTTTTAATTAACTTAATTAAGTATTTTAAATTAATTAAATGTTTGAGGGGTAAAAGTATGGGTTAGAGAGGCTAATTATTATTATTACAAAATGGTCTTAAGGGAGGTTTTGACATAGGGAGTTATGCATGTGTGTGTGACGTAATTTTGGTGTCCACATTTACCATTTTTTGTCTTATAATTTGCACTAAAAATTTTCATGACAAAAATATGACTTAGATGCTCCAAGTAGTGGATGAGGTATCCCACCTAAAAATGGGAATTGATAGAGGAGAAACTAAAATGAGGTACCAATTTGATAAAAATTGAATTTTGTGATTGGAGGAGAATGTGGTATAGTTGTTTATGTGTATAGTACTATGATCTATAGTTGACAAAATCAAGAACTAGTAAGGTTGAGGAGGGCTTAGATAGAAATAACCAAAGCATAGCTTGTAAGTCATAGCTGAGAAGGTCAAAATAATCAAAGTTGTGGCTCTAATTGGTTCATGTGTCCTTGGTATCTGAGGTGAGAAGTGCCCTTGGGAAACATAAAAAGGTTTCAAGTGATAGGATGAGCTTGGTTGCCATCTAAAACACCTAATATACATGTGTATGTACAATATAAAACTATAGTAGAATAGCATAAGTGATCAAGAAAAGTAATGTAAAGTTAGTGTAAAAGGGTCAACGAGCAAGGATATATTCATGATCTCAAAGAAAAGTCATTGTGGGTGGAGATTTATGTGATCTCCAAGTGTGGTTGTCAAGGTTGGGGAGGTATATGTGATCTCCAAGTTGGTGGTTGTAGTTAGGGAGATATACACGATCTCTAAATTGCCCTAGATTATGGGTAAAGTCTAAAAATTTGTGGTTATTGGTGGAAACATTAATTTAATGATTCTAACATTAGTGACATTATCGATGTTAGTAGTAAATAGTGCTAACATCAATGACTTAGGGAAATGTTTCTAATATCAGTAGGCATAAATGTTGATGTCAGCAGATTATGCCAAGTATGCCAACATTAGTTGGTGATCAAACCCAATAAAAGGGGGTTTGGTAGCCCACCAAACTCATTTGTAACATTTGATTAGAGAAAAATAGAGCTCTGACTATGATTGAGATGGCTAAGCTAAGAGGGGACCCAACAAGAGGTGCACCACCATAAGAGCCAGATGTGTCAGCCTGGAGGAGATGGAGAGATGAGGTAAGATTCTCTATCATTTGGTTTTGAATGTGAATTGGTTAATTTGTTTTGATAGGTTAATTTGAGAGCTAGGGGGAATAAAATGTTAGTAGAGGGGTAAGAAATTGGGTAAGGTAGGTTTAGGGTAAGTTAAGACGGATTTGGTGTAGTTTTTAGGTAAAAATGTGAATTTTTGGGGATAAGTCATTCAACCCTAGGGTTAAACCAATCACTGACATTGATAGGGTCCACCAAAATCAACTGACATGGCACCAATGTTGATAGACTTCTATTGACATTGACTGACACCAAGCACTGATGTCAGCATTAAAATTGACATCAATGACTGTGAAGAACTAGAAAATATGAGAAAGGGTTAGTTTAGATCCCTAATTAAAGTATTCCACTAACTTGATGGTTGAGTTAGCCTTAGAAGACCTTGTTTTGACTGAGTTCTACCTATATAGCCCAGTTGAGGGCCTCATGCCAATCTAGTTCCTCTCAAGCCTAGGGAAAAATATCTAAGATATGGTTAAAAGTATGTTAAAAAAGAGAGGTTGAGATAGGTCATGAGACCTAGGGATAAAAATATAGGGCATAGGATCAAGGGGTAGGGATATAAGCTATGAGGCATATAGTTGTGATAGGCACTAGGGCCTAGGGTGGAGAGATAGAGGCAGTAAAGCTTACGATAGAGAGGAAAGAGTAGGGTAGATAGGTGGGTATATGGCTAAGCTAACCTCAGAAGACTTTGTGTTGACTGAGTGTTGCCTACATATCCCAATGGAGGGCCTCAGACTAATGTAGTTCTCCCAGGGAGAAGGGAAAAAAGGTGGTGATAGATTATATTAGAAAGTGTGTGACTTGAATTGTGTGTGTATGGATGCAGGTGAGGTTGGAGTTGACATTGTAAGATTTCCTACCAAGGTTGTTGATGCAATTGAGGAGGGATGTCACCCCAGATAAGTGGGAGCATGTGGTAGCTACGAGGTTAAGAGGAGTGCGATGATATTGTAGAGTTTCCCAGGATGTGAGCCTGATGATAACACTAATTGAGAGGTGGGATCACACCACCAATACCTTCTATCTATCAACCATAAAGTTGATAGTGATACAAGAGGATGTATATAGTATATTAAGATTTCCACTCTTGGTTTAGGAGCTCTCCTCATGCCCAAGAGAGGATCATGATGTGCACATGTTGTCATTATATGGTGTGCATGTTAGTGAGGTGACCTATCATTCAATGAGTTTCACCTATGAACCACTATATATGGATGATGAGGAACAACATTGATTGAACATCCTGATCATGATAGGGATCATAGTATGCATTACTAAATGAAAATGGTGGTATATTTTTTATTGCATTGACAGGTGTGTTGGCACAAATGGTTGAATAATGGACCATTTCTGCATGGGGACTAGTGTTTTTGGCTTATTTATACATAGAGCTATGGGGTTTGAGACTATGATAGTGGTATAATTTGTGTGTCATCCATTTACTAAATTATTGGTCATATGAGAATATCATGGTGACATGACCATTTGGCTTACCTACTATGATTCTAGCTGGCTTCAAGGTGGGTTTCAGATGGTGAAGAGATGGTATAGCATAGACTTGATTAGATAGCATAGTGCACGATATTGCCTATTATAGGTGCATGATTGAGGGTTTAATTCCTATACATATTTTGTGGAAACCCTACCTAACATACCCCATATTTAGAGGACAAACATAATAGATTATTAGAGTATAGATATCATTATGGGTTAGAGGGAGATGAGCTAGTGAGCTAGAGATGGTACCCATGGCATAGGTCAAGAGGCAATTTAGCCTACTATAGGATGTACCACCTGGATTCCCTTGATATAAGAGGGATAATATAGAGGCACCCATACCCTTACCACAAGAGATAGATGGGCTATATTTTGAGGAGCTGCCATTAAGGTTAGGTGTGGTTTATCTAAGGTGTATAATGGCATATATGGCTTGGTGGGTAGGTTTACATTCTATGGTGGAGGTCAGAAGGCCACCACTAGATTTATAGGGATTAGTGAGAGAGAAAGATGTAGTTGTATAGGCATGAGATGTAGTAGTACAAGGTAAAGATGTATTGTAGGCATAGGTATTAGCCTTATAGGGATAGGTGGAGACATTACAAGGCTAGGTGGGGGCACTATAGGGCTAGGTTGGGGCACTACAAGGCTAGGTCAGGGTGTTATAGGGTTAGGTTACTACACTGATAGTGGAGAGGGATAGTTTGAGAGAATTAGGTCAAGCTACTCCTCCACCACAAGGACTAGTGTAGACTAGGCCTTCAGTCGATGCAATGGGACTACTATAGACCATATCTCTAGTGAGATATACTACTACCCTGGATGAGATTACCTATTATGAGAGGGACATTAAGGAGTTCCTATAGATTTAGAGGTATTCTAAGTTCAGGGAGTAGGAGAGATCAGTTTCACGTGCCATGAATTATAGCTCACATAGATGTAGATGGGTTGAGAGTGGTGATGATACGACTTCTTCATGACCATATGAAGAACTTTGAGGACTTTGAGTGCTAGAGTTTGTATTATATATATATATATATATATATATATATATATATATATATATATATATATATATATATATATTACATACACACTAACCTATGAGCTGAAGATGAGAGATGTATTTTTCAGAGAGAGATGATTTTGTTGATGATGTATTCATAAACATGTATGTTGAGCATATATATATATATATATGAGATGTTTATTTATTATGATTTTGAGATGCATTTATTATGATTGTGATCATGTTGATGGTGATGATTATTTAATTTTATGTTAATTGTTATGTTAATGTTGAACATGTTAGCTAAGGTATACTAGCATTTTCCATATGTGTGATGGTATATGCATAGTTGGTTTTCTAGCTTCATCTTAGCATTTTTCCATATTCGTGATGGTGTATGTTTAAAATCAATAGGTTGGTTATGTTATTTTATTTCATAATTTTTCCATGTGTGATGGTGTATACTTAAAATAAATGGAGAAAGCATGATATTGTTTAGTATGATGTTTTTCATCTCAATAGAGAGATTGACATATGATTTGAATGGAAAAACAAAGAGGTATAATATGCTCATGTATTGGCAAAGACCATAATCATAACATAAATAGGCTTAGCATAATATGAGCCTTGTTCATGCCTTACAACATTAGACCATTTTGTGTGTTAGAGAAGTGTCATGTTCATTTTATGTTAAGTGAGTTCAAAGTCCCTTGAAAGAGTATGAGGGAAAAAAGGGTAAAATGAGGGAAAGTTTTTGGGTAGGGTAACCTTTGAAGTGGGAATGATATGCCCCTAATGTGGGTGACTTGAGAGTTACTATAGGCATGTTTATGACATAAAGGATTTTTTCGTAAGCTGATCAATGTGGGAAGCTACAATGGGATTTTGTATGTGTATAGATCATATGAAGTTCATCAATATGAGAAGATTTTGACTTATATTCCTCTTTGAAAACAAAGATTGGCCTATCCACCCTTCAAGGGATTGGTCTAAACATTTGTTTTTTATTTTTAATTAGTTGTCCTTCAAGGGAGCAGTCTATTGATATTAGCAAAGAAAAGTTATGTAGTTATCCTTCAAGGGATAAATATGCATTGAGAATCATAACTTGTTTATAACTTGTCACATATCCCATTTGTTTATTTGTTTATTTATTTTTTCTATTTTTTTTTCTCATGGACAAGACTATAGAGGCATAGGCATTTTCCACTTTGAGGTAAAAACCATAGCACTTTGTAAGTTAACTAAGCGTGTAGGAGTAAGGGTGAAGAGAAAGGGAGATGAATTTACTAGGGGTGCTCAAGGGGTGAGCTCAAGTTAAACACGTGGTGAAATGATTCTTATCTAACAAAAGAATGGTCGTAGGTGTAAGGCATTTAAAGTCTCAAGTTTTGGCCTTCCTTCAAGAGAAGATAAGTGATAAGTTTTTGATCCATACTTGTGATTTATGGTGAAGGTTCCAAGCCAATGAGGAACAAACTTACCCCACTTGTGTTTCTCCATGTTCATCACATGTTGATTTTCCTTTAAGATGAGATATCCAATATTGAAATCTCTCTCTTTGAGGGTTTTTTTATAAGCATGTTTGATACACTCTTGATAGATTTGGAGGTGTTTGAGGGCTATGAGATGATGCTCATCAATCAATTCGAGTTGAGCCAAACGTTCTTGGTGAAATTCATTGTTAGTAAGTATGTCTTTTAGAGAAATGTGAAGAGAAGGAATCTAAACCTCAAGAGGCAAAACAACCTCCATCCCATATACCAAATAAAAAGGTGTAGCACTCGTATGGGTTTGAATTATATTATGGTAAGCCCATAAAGCAAAAGTAATGTGTGTGTGCCAATTCTTGCTGGTATCATTGACTACCTTCATCAGAATTTTGGTCAATGTTTTGTTAAAATATTTTGCCTATCCATTTGCTTGTAGATAATATGGTGATGAGAAGCTTAATTTAATTATAAATGTATCCCAAAGACTTTGGACATTCTTATTTTTGAAATATTTACCGTTATCTATTATAATTGTATGTGGAACACCAAAATGATAGATGATGTGATGGTTGATAAAGTTAACAATTTTGTCAGCTTTAGTGGAGATGAGAAGAATGGCCTTGACCCACTTGGTGAAGTATTCAATGGCAATAATTATAGAATGATGATGGAGGGAGGAATGAGGGTTAATCTCCCTAATTACATCCAATCCCCATTGGAATAAGGGCCAAAAGTCTTTGGTGACTTATAATGCATGATTTGGAATGTGAAAGAGGTTAGCATGTTGTTGACACTTGATGGAATGTTGAATACAATTGGCATAGTCTTGATGGAGTGTGGGTCAATAATAGCTAAGTTGAAGGATACTCTTGACAACTACATGACCATTGAAATCTCCACCATAAATATTGTCATGGACTTCCTTAATAGCGAAGGGAATCTCAGTAATAGTGAGGCATCTAAGAAGCAGACCATCAAAATCTCACTTATAAAGAAGTCCCCCTAACATAGTGTAATGAGCAACACATTTTATGAAGGCATGTTTCCTATTATTGGAGAGATTATAAGGGGTAATAGAGAAGGAAATATAATCCATGAGTTTCTTGTACCATAAGTCATGTGGGTTAGATGTTACATTTTTGATAAAGAGGATGTTAGTTGATACATAGGAGGATAATGTTAAGTGATGCATGGTGACATATATTTTCAAGGAAGAGGATTAAGAGAGTACGTGTGATTCATGTGAAGCCATTGTGTTAGAAAAATTATTTGTAGATCAAGGAATAGTTTGTAAGAGATAAGAGTCAAATGAGCCAAAGAGTGTATCTACATGATGTTTATACCACTATAGAATCTTGTTTTTGCATAGGTAGGAACCATTAACCAGGTTAACCACTATCTAAAAATCACTAAAAATGGTTATGGATTTGATACCCAGGAAGAGAGTTATTTGAAGTCCTAAGATCAAAACCTCATATTTAGCCATATTGCTAGTGCATTCAAAATCTAGTTTAAATGACAAAGACATAGGCTCATCATCTAGAGGAATAAGAATGACTCTTGCACCCCCATCATATTGACATTTAGACCCATCAAATAACATCATAATTTTATAGGAGATGTCATCGATGGATAACATTGTGATGGATTCACTAGGGAATTTGAGCTTTGAAGGTTGGTTGCCAGGCAAAGGGGTAGTAGCTAACTGGTCAGTGATTATTTTCCCCTTAATATAATTTTGTTGAATAAATTCTAAGTGTAATTTAGCAAGGATCATGAGATATCGAGATACACATTGGTTATGATCTGTCTTGGAATGCATGTATTTGAAGGGATTAGTATGGGTGACCACATAGGTTTTGTGATTTAGGAGATAATGACGAAGCTTGGAGGTGGTTAAGACCAACATGAGGAAAAGTTTTTTAGTATTGATATATCGAGTCTCATAATCAATAAGTGTGTGGATTATGTAGTAAACCACCTATTCTCAATGTTGGTTATCTCGATGCTTAATCATAACACCTAAAGAATAGTTTGTTATAGATATGTATAGGTAGAAAGGATGATTTTACTTAGGTGGAATAAGAACTGGTGGGGAAAGGAGATATTGTTTGAGTGTGTCAAAAGCTTCTTGGAATTTTATATTCTAATGGAAGTAAACATCCTTTTTGAGGAGATGGTAAAAGGGTTGGCAATGATCTAACAACTGAGAGATGAAGTGATGAATTGAATAAAGTTTACCTTATAGGATACAAAGTTGTTTGATATTAGTAGGTGGAGGTATATCTATTATTTCTCTAACCTTAGTAGGGTAAACTTTAATACCACATAGATAAATGATAAAACCTAAAATCTTACTAAAAAGAACACTAAAGACACATTTCTTTGGGTTTAGTTGAATGTTATATTGGAGGATATGAGAAAATATGGTTTTAAGAATTGTTAAGTGATCTTGGTAAATTTTAGACTTTCCAAGTAAGTCATCCATGTAATCTTCCATAATTTTATGTAGGATATCATGGAAGATGTAATTCATATCATGTTGATAAGTTGCACCAATGTTCTTCAAACCAAAAGGCATGACCCGGTAATAGAAATTTCTCCATGGGGTAATGAAGGTTGTCTTGTGTTGATCCTCAAGAGAAACCAAGATTTGATTATATATAGAGAACCCATACATAAGTGATAGAATCTCATGGCTAGCTATTACATCAACAAGTTAGTTGATACTTGGAAATGGGAAGTCATCTTGTAGACAAGCAAGATTTAAGTCACAATAGTCTGTACAAATGTGGATTCCCTTGGTAGCTTTTGTGATAGGAACAATATTGAAAATACATTGTGGGTAGTCAATGGTTTGGATAAAGTTAACAAAAAGGAGGCATTGGAGCTCTTCTTAGACAAGGAGATCAATATGAGGATGCATCTTATGAAGCTTCTGCTAACAAGTTTATCATCTTGATTGGTGACAATGTTATGGATGATGATAGAGGGGTCAATACTAGGCATGTTATTATAAGACCAAGAAAAGGCTTTGCTATCATTATTAATAAATGTGGCTTATTTAACTTTCTTAGAGGAATCTAAAGATTGGATAATATTGAGTATGCTAGGTTATTATGAGAGGGAAGATTGATATCAATGGTTGATTCATTTAACATAGCTTATGTTTTTGATAGGAGCAATCATTGGATATAAGAATCATCTGCACCCATGTATGTGAGAATTGCATCATAATCTTGACATTAGATAGTGTTAATAATGGGAGAGTCTTCATCAATTATTTCAAGATGAATGAGAGGAATTGACCTTATTTCCTTACCCTGGTGATAGGTGAGAGGCCCCAAATGGATGGCATTTATTGAAAATAAATTAAGAGGTATAGATACCTCTAATTTTGTAGGTGATGGTAGAGAAGAAGGTGGAGAATGAGAGACTGGTTCTCTAATAATTAGTACATGGGAAATTTTGGTGAGTTTAGTTGGTTTATCATAACCTACTCCATGTCTCTTTTTGGCATTTTCAATGGTTATGCTAGTAGGATATTTAATAGGCGTATAGACACCCTGCTTGTAACAACACAAACTGAATCCTTTCCAGGCACACCTATAGAGATAGGTGTGAGAAAATATAGGTTTTATTATGAAAGATAATTCATAGGTAAATGGTTGTGGTGAAGAAGATGGATTGTTGAAAATGGGAGTCTTATCAATTCCCCCATATGTGAAATTAGTTCAAAGGTTAGGGGGGCCATAAAGAATGATCATCCCAATATTAGGATCATAATTTCGGTGTATGTTAAGATTTCCATACTCTTGTGGAGTATAGACCATGTCAAGCTTCAATAAATTATAATCACCGAGTGACAAAAATTGAAAATTTTCTTCCATGGGATCCTTGTTAGGAATTTGTGTTGTTGATATCTATGTAATCGGGGGAGTGGAGCTTATGGAAGCTTCAAAATTTCATGTGGGGAAGATGATGTATTCAATGGAATGAGAACATCATTAGGACTATAAGTCATGTTTCATGTTTTAAATTGAGGTGGGTCAGTAGGTATAACATGCACTTGAATATCATGCTCAAACTTGACACAGTGGTGCAAAGTTGAGGGTACACATGCCATAACACATATCCAAGGTCATCCAAAAAGTATGTTATATTAGAATTATCCTTAAAAAACATAGAAGAGTTTAGGAATTGTGCAAGGACCTACATAGATATGTAATACAATAGTGCCCACTATAGTAGTTGTGGTATCGTTAAAGGAGCGGAGTACCACATCAGTTTAAGACATGCAATTGTCAAGAAGAGATAGATTTTTGTAGGCATGGGTAGAAATAATATTAATAATATTTCCCCCATTGATCATGAATCTCTTAACATGAGTATGATCAATATATGATTTAATAAAAAGGGAAAAATCTTGATCTTTAGTGTGTTGAAGTGGAATTTTTGAATTACTAAAATAAATTAGGGAGATGGAATTAAGGGAGTTGACAAAAGCTACAAGAGGTTGGGGATAATCAATTTGTACCTCAATTGATTACAAGGCACTAATCAGACCTTGATGGTGCTGGGGTGAGTTTTGGATTAACTCATACAAGAATATTTTCATACGAGTTTGGTGAAGCTATTTCACCATCATGCTTGAATAACATCTGAAGATGCTAGTTTAGGGACACCCAAGATAGAAATATTAGGATTAAGAGGAGGAGTGTCTTTGGTGAAGGGATGAGCCCAAGGAGTAGTGACCTTTCCTTACCTTTATCCTTTTGGTTTTGTGACCACATGGCCACATTAACTATGTTGATATGAAATGTAGGTGGAGTTGATAAAGGGGATATGAACACATCTTTGGGTTTAAATTTAGGTGAAATAATAGGAGACATTGTGGATTCTAGAGGTGGAATAATAGGAAGGTTAATAGGAGTATAAAAAAAGAGATTGTTGACATCAAAGTGTTGCTAAGTGATTGCTATGAGGGATTTAAAACTCTCAATATCATGTCTAGGTGAATGATGATATAAACACACTTGTATATCATTAAACCAAGATGGCTTCATTCCAAGAGGAATATAATGCTTAATGGGAGTAAGAGTTATTATGGAAGATTATAATAACTGACGTAGGAAAAAGCTTTGAGAGCCTACAAGTGGGCTCATACTTGTTGTGCTAATAAGAGTGGACACCTTCTTTTATTTAAGAGTCACAGAGGTGATTTTATGTGGTGCCTTATTTAGTGGTGGTGGAGTTACATGTTTTACTGACACTTTCTTGGTGTTAGGTACCATGGTGTTAGATGTGAAAGGCCTACCAGATGGTAAAGATAGTAGTGGAGTTAACTTAACCTTTTATTTTGCTTGGGTCAGCAATACTCCACGTAAAGTAGAGGGGTGTGCTCCCAAAATTTATGGTAAAGTTGAGGGTTAAAGAGGGAAGGATCAACAAGATCTAAGAAGATTAACATTTTTCTATAGTTTAGGCCATAAAACTCCAACTTGTAATTGAGGAGTTAAATCTAATTTCACCTATGGATGAATTAAATTAGAGATGAGGTGTACGCCTAGGGGCCTAATCTATTTTAGTATGGTAGATGGCTATGAGGGTGAGGGTTCTGACATAGATGGATGAACTTCTAGTGATTTTGGTGAAGAAGCTCTGACTTTGTCAAATACCTTGGGGTAAAGGGTAGTGAGAGGGTTGGTGTTAAAGGTTGACATTCATTGTGTTGGATAAGGAGTTTTAAGCCGGTCCCAAAATGTTGCATTATCTAGCTTCATGAAGTCAAGAAATTCTAGACTTTTCACCAACCATGAGAAGGGTTTAGATGAAGTTGATATAGGCCTTACAGTTGTGTCTTTAGAAGGCTAAGGTGTTTAGAAAAGATGGAAATTGTTGGTCTCTACTACTTCAGGCCAAAGATGAGAAAAACTACAATGGGGTCTTCTTCGATAGAGATGGGAAAACAGGCATGGTCTTCCATGGGTAGAGGAGAGGTAGGTGAAGAGGGTTCTTTAAGGGGGTAAAGTATAGGTATGATTGTTCCCTCAACATGTGGGTGAGGAATAGGTAAATTATGATCCTCCATAGGTAAAAGAAGGGGTAAGAGTGGTACAATTGGAGTAGGCACAATAGGTCTCTCATCTAATGTGGGAGTAGATAATACTAACTCTTATAGGTGTAGAGGTGGAGTGGATGGGGTACTACTCTCTATCAGTGGAGGAGAGGTAGGTGAAGAAGTTTCCTCATGGGGGTATAACATAGGAATGATGTTCCCTTCAACATGTGGTTGAGGAATGGGCAAAGCATGGTCTTTAAGTGGTAAGAGGATAGATAATATTAGTGCAAAGGAAACTAGAAATACTAGCTCCTCTGGTGGAAAAAGAAGTGGTAAAGGAGGCTCTTCCTCACGTGGGAGTGGAATGGGTGAAGTAGTATCTTCTACCTAGGGAGGAAAAATGGGAAAAATAAATGCCATTGACTATGGGGGAGAAGTTGATAGAATGGGTGCCTCTTGTTGAGGGGGAGGTTGAACTAGAGGTAAAGGAAAGACCATATTAACCATATGGATATTATGATCACCTGAGTTAGTCATGGTTTGAAAAATATTTTGATTAGGTGAATGGTTAGTAAAAGGATGTTTGAACACATACATACTTTGATTAGGGGGTGCATTAGGATTATCCAACATGAGATCACCCCTATCAAGAATATCTTAAACAATATTCTTAAATGTCTTATAGTTATTAGAATTATATCCTTTAACTCGATGGTAGCCAAAAAACTCATCTCGCTTGTACCAAGTTGGAATTGGATGGGATGGGTCAAACTGTATAGGAGGTTTGATTTGAGGAAGGGTTATGACACCTTGTTGTCATAGTTTTTCCAAAATAGATGTAAATGACTCCCCAATGGGAGTGTATTGTCTTTGTTTATATCATTTTTGGAATTGTTTAGTCAAATTTTGGCAAGTCAAGGAATTATATTATTTTGTGGTTGTGGAAGAGGATAATTTAATGAGCACCATGTTGGCAAAGCCTTTAGATTTTTTGTTAGAAGGAGAATTTTTAGAAGAGGAGGAGTTATTCAATTTGGAATTGGTGTTCTTACTACACAACTTGACTCTACCTTCATTTGTAGAATGAATCTTGAGTTTCCATGCCATTGTAAAGGCCTCATCAAATGTACAAAAAGTTTATACCTAGAGTGTGAATGAGATGTGCTTAGCACATGCCCTTGAAAAGACATCAATAAGCTCAGGCTGGGGTAAGGAGAAGGAGAGTTGATTGATGAAACCTCTCCAATAAGTGATAAAATTTGCAATAAACTCATCATAAAATTGTCTAATAGAATCAAGGTCTATAATAGAAACCCTTTTATAAATATTAATATAGAAATGGTCTAGGAATATTTGTGCGAGTTGGGTAAATGATAATTTCGAGAGCTGAGTTATAGAGATATACCAATCTAAGGTATCACTTGAAAGAGACATAGGTAAAGTGTGAATTAGTAACACATCATCATAACTTATTAAATAACAAGCATGTCTAAATGCTCACAAATGCTATTATGGGTCCTCTTTACTCTGGAAATGAGTAAATTTAGGGATTTCCCATTGGCTTGGATAAGGGTGAATAGGTATAGATGGATGGATGGGTTCATTGCATATTTGATCATAACATAATATATTTTTTGAACCAAAAATGGATGTCTCTAGATTAGACATCTTTTCAATCATCATCTTAATGAGGTCTGGAGGGGAATTAGTTTGGGAGATACCTCCTAAGTTATAAGGAGCCTGATAGGAAGTAGAGGGAGCATATGACATAGCTTGTTATGATTGTGTTGGTAAAACATAAGGATAATGACTCATAGGCTAGGGGCAAAAATAAAATGGGCTTGTCCTATTGGGTTAGAGATGAGGCTTTGATTGGATGTTGTTATTATAGGTTGGGTTATTGGCATGGTTAGACTAGATGAAGGGTGAGTCATAACTTAGGTAATTATAGGTGTGAGAGTAGATGGAATAGGTACCACTAAATTCTAAAATGGGTTGTGAATTGATTGAACTATTTATGGTTGTGAAAGTAGGGAAGTCATGCCAGGGTTTAGGTGAGATTGGGCAGTTGGTGATGCTAAACTTTGGACATTGTTTATGGTTGGGTTGCTTGTTGAAGTGATGGTTTGAGTAACCATAGGGAAAATAGTAGAGGTAGTTGAAACTAAAGTTTTCTCCATTAGAGAGGTTAGTATACCATAGATTGGGTCACCTGAATAATTATAGGTTTGACACATGTTAAGGTAATTCTGAAGGACTGCCACATTGCAATCAAGAAATTTAGCAAAATCTTGATCTCCTTTAGGCACAATGGGAATTTGGTTGGGGATGGTAGTATGCTCTGTATCTGAAGTATGATCCATGGTAGACTCAATAACAAGAGGGGAAGGTGGAAATGGTTTTCAGCTTACGTAATCAAAAATAATTTTGGCTTAAGCTGGCATCAATACCATTGAAGAGGAAGTATAAATAGTCTTACTACTTTGTGTTAGTGACAGAATAAGGAGAATGTAGGTTTGGGTGTAGGTAAGTGAGCTATTTTAGCTTGCTATTTTGAGAAAATTAAAATTACACAGTCATTGATGTCAGTCACTTAACCGATGTTGGTAGAAAAAGTTTGTCAATGTTAGTGGATTAACCAATGTTGGTGGCTAAAATATGCTGATGTTTTAGAAAATTCAATGTTTTAGAAACCTAGAAGTTGAAATTAGGTAAAATAATGGATGTGAGAGGTCTATGTAAGAAGGAAGAACACTCAAAAAACCTAATATAACAAGTTATACAAACTGAGTATTAGAAATAGTGTTGATTTTATGAATCAATGGAAAAATACCCTTACTAACTCCAAGATATAGAAGGCAATAGAAAATTAGAAAAAGAATATACAACTATCAACTATTAACTCCTAGGTATTAATTTTAGTCTCATGTTGGCTTATGCCTTAATCGAATAGTGAAAACAAAATGTGGTTATTGAAGGTATGGCTATTAAAGGTACTAGAAAGTAATCTAGAGCCAATTTTAGGTTCATTTTAGTGCTCAAGAGGAAATCTATGTTAGACTAGGTATGTGGCTTGTTATAGGAGCTTTCTCCCTAAACTTCATAGACCTAAAGCCAAACTAGGCTACTTAGACAAAATATACCTTTTTTCTAGAGTTTATAGTTCACTAGTGAATGGAGTGGGTTCTCCCCTTGGTGGTGGAATCCAAGTAGGATAGCCGAGTAGGGTAAGGTGATCCACCAGGTGATGAAATCTTGATGGGCCTTTTCTCAAGAAATTTTAGATGTTTATTTTTTTGAGTGTGATTTGGTTGTGTAACATAGGTCCACTAAAATTCATTCATAATTCTTATAATTAACTAGGTGAGCTAATATGCAGTAAGCAAATAATGAAGTGCAGTAAGTTTTAAACCTAAATCCAAAATGTTTAGATTTGAGTGAAAAAAAAGATGAAATAAGAGTAGATAATGAAATTAACTATCCTAATGTTCATGTAAAAAGAAGTAAAGAAGAGATTCTTTCAACTTGTAAGAAAAATGATGAATTACTTTTAAAGGCAAAGAGAAAAACAAAAAAAATTAGTTTATTGCTTTTAAATAGAAAATATATAATGTTGATTTTTTTGTTTTAAGAGAGAAGAGAAGAGAAAAGTTCAAGAAATGAATTTTTCACTATAATTCACCTATATGAATGCTTAAAACAAGCAATGAACCCAAGGAAAACTCCAGGGTCCCACCAAGCATGCCAAAAATGCTTCACTAAAATTTGTCTATTTCAAGTCTAAAGAAAAATAGATAAGAATGATAGGGATAAGTGATTATAATGAACGTGGATTAGTTTTTTCATCATATCTAGATGTTGTGAACACTCTTCTTTTGTTGGGGAGGACTACCTGCAAGTAAAAATGTACTACCATAAAATTTTTGTTAGTAAATAAATGAGTGGGCTGCCAAGCTACATGCTTGTTTTAAGAAGTGTCAAACTTCCTTAGAGATGACAATCCAATTTTGAGAGATAAAAGAGTAATAAATAACTAAAAGAGACGTAAAGAGAAAGTGAAAGAGAGATAATGTTACCATTATTCACAACCTGAGTGTAACAGAAAGTAATAGAGTGAAGGTGGTATACTTTATTTGTATTTTAAAAATTATTTGGTAGGTTTTAGGAAGGTTAGGAAATCCATAGTCACCAATGTCAATGATGTTGTCGAGGTTGATAAGGAAGTGGCTGATATTGGTTATGTTATCAAGGTCAGTGGGTGAAGGTAACCAATGTTGGTTAGGTTTTTGAGGTTGGTAGGGGCAATAATTGCCTAAGATCTTGTAGAAGGCTTTTTTAGGACTAGAAAATGGTTTTTATCAGGTCTAGGAGGTTAGAGAGAGTTGTGTGTGTGTGAGAGAGAGAGTATGGTTTAGATGGATCTATTCATAGGTTTGGTGTGTCAGGTTAAGGGGGAACAAGTAGGGAAGCTTTATAACTCCCTCATAGGGGTTTGGTTAGAAATGTGTAAAGTAATGAACAATAGATGTAAAATGATAGTAAAGTAACTACTTAAAATACCTAAAGAGTAAGTGATATACATAGCTGTAGTGGTGATTGAATGATAAGTGCTAGATGGATGGCTCCTATCAGGTAGTCTAAATTGATGCCCTAAATAAAGAAAACATGTGGGTGTTTTTGTTCCTCAAGAGCTTGGTTCCTGATCTGGATTGACTTACACAAGATAATAGTAAGCTATGATGTCAAAAGTTGAAGGATGAGAGCTTGAATGCAAATAAGGAGTTTTCTTGATTTATATTTCTCCTCATGCCAAGTGTGGCACCTATTACAAAATGGTAAAAATGAGAGGTTAAGAAGAATGTAGTTGGTTAGGAATTGAGTTTTGAGGTGAGAATAAGTCTTGGGTAGTTAGGATGAGGGGACCAGGTCTTGAGGTGACTCATCAGGAGAGAATTAGTCTTAGGATGAGGTAGCTAGGTAAGGTGGCAAAAGGGGTTTTTAATTAACTTCATTAAGTATTTTAAATTAATTAAATGTGTGAGTGGAAAAAGCATGGGTTAGGGAAGCTAATTGTTATTATTAAAAAATGGGCTTAAGGGAGGTTTTGACATAGGGATTTATGCACATGTGTGTGACGTAATTTTGGTGTCTACATGGTCACCCATGGACTCATTGCATGAGCATAATGGTGTCTTTTACATGTTAGTGTGCCAAATTTACTTACAAGGGTTATATATACAAGATTCAAGGTGATACTAATCCTTGGAATTTTGAACAATTCTAAGAGTGTAATGTATTTAAAATAACTACCCTTTAACCCTTTCCCAAGATTACTTCTAAAAAATAGTAAAACTTTAACTATCCCATAAATTCTAACTAACTTTAGAATGGTCATCCCAAGCTTGTAGGAAAATTACCACTTAACCTCTTAGATTAAGATGATTAAAATCCTAATGAGATGAGCATTAAGATAAAAACATTGAATGTCCTTTATAATATAATATTAGTTTTTTATTAATTTCAACCTCATTATTTAAATAAGTTAATTGATGAGTTCCATAATTCTATTATTATCCCTAAAAAGGCTACTTCCCACTCTTACTCTAATGATATACTAGCCAAAGATCTTAATATGAATCTTGCTAAACTAGAATATGATGATGGATATACCCATGATGACCCATACATAGTTTATTATGCCCAATATAAGTATGCAAAAGTCCTTTATTATCATTTTTCTCCTCAAAACTCTCATGAGTAGATTACATATTCTTACAAAATTAATTTAATTGAAAACATTGTACCTCCCTTTGGCTTACCTGACATTACTCATCCTTTGATTTATGTTTGCATGTATAAGATGGAGAGTAATCCAACTTACACTAAACATATCACTCTTGTTACTTCTAAGCCTTTTCATAACATTCTTTAGGATAGATCCATGACTATAAAATACCAATTTTCTAGGTTTTATGATACTTATATATGTCTTCCTTTAGAGATGTCACCTACACGTATATGATCCACAATGAGACTTATTCCTAAATAAGTAACATAACTATTTTGATCCTTATATATAGTCTATGGTCACTCAAAACACCATTAAAACATGTACAATATAGTTATTAAGTATAATCAAATTCTTGAGTGTACTACTTGATATTTTTATTATAACTATTTATTTGACAAGGTTATATACAAATCCAAATATGATTCTTTACCTAGGTCATATGTAGTACTACACCTGCCCACATAAGAATATAAACCATATTAAAATTTTAATAAGGTATCTGGTAATGTGAATAAAGAGTGTATAACCTATTATATATTAATGCATGTGCATCAACTAAGATGGTTTTTGTTTGCACATATTGGTATTAAAGATGTATATTGAGCCATATGTGATCAATAATAAAATTTTCATGCTCAATTGTATATTTTAATATTTATGTTTAGTTTTGGAATTGTTATTTACGTAATTTTTAAGTTTTTCAAGTTATTATGTCTTCTAATTTTAGCCTCTAGAAACCTCAAATGCTTTTTTAGCCAAAATGGGATATTTGAAAATTTGAATCTCTAAGTATAAATTAAGGGTGTTTTCTTTTATAATAAGGAATGTGATGAGATGGTAAGATTTATCAAGGTCAAATAAATTTTATTTTTCTCATTTTTTACAATCATTAAGTTACCATATTCATGTTACACTCAATCGCAAGGTAAGTTGTTAAATGGATATCTATGTAGGAGAGAATCTTGGAACAAACAACTTAGAAAAGAATCTACTACATGGAGATCAAGACAAGAGGGATATAAATAAGGTTTAAGATGTCAATAATATCTCAATAATTTTAATATATAATGTGGATTTAAGAGATAAAGGAGTAGAGAAGTTATGGTGTGGCAGAATTGGGTGGTGTAGTTATGTGATAATGTATAGGGGTGTGTATCACAGATTGAAGAATATTTTAATAAATATGAGATTTTATGATGATATTTATGTATTTTAATGTTTAAGTAAATTTTATGAATGATATTTTATTTTAATCTATGTTTTATGATGGTTCATGAATTATAGAGTATAAAACCCCTATTTTGTAGTGATATAGTCTAAGAAAGAGAATGATTTTTATGAACTTTATTGAATGTTTGGTCTAGAGAGTGATTGTTAGAGTAGGATAAACTTGTGTATATGTTAATAAATATATAAATAATATTTTATTGGATTTAATATTTATGTGATGGTAAAAAACATGCCCTTAGCTCTGTATTATTAGGTTTGCCTATAACAATCAGAAGAAAAGTGGATTATTTTAGTGTTTTTGGATTGTTCATGCTTATTAAAGGTTGTAATAAGTAAGGTGGATGTGTGTAAAATTTTATAAAGTATAAATTTTTTAAAAATAATGATGTAAATTTAAATTTACTCTTATAATTGCTCTTAGGTCTATGGCAAAGTTTAAACCCTAGTCCAAGGTTTTCAAGGAGAAAAACTTGTATATCTTTTTATGGAACCATAAAAATGGTTTAAAAATTAATGGAATTATGTAATAATATTGATATAAAGTTTTAAAGTTGATTTTTATCTTGAATGAGTTTTTTAGCCTGAGTTATAGGTAAAACCTAGTCAACATATATGTGAAAAGAGCATAAATGCCATATTTATCTATCTTAATGAATGTATAAAATCCAAAAGAAGGTATTGAATATATTTGTTTATTTAAAGTTTAAAAAGAGTATAATAAACCATTAATAGTATATTTTTTGTATTATGATTCCATTCTCCAACAAGTATAAGTCTGAAGACCTGTTGTAAGCTTAGAAACCCTATTTTCTACATTAAATATCAAGAATTAAGAACATTAAAGGAAAGAAAAACTACGTGTAAAGTTAATTAATATAAAAATGGATTTAATAAATTTTTTTAATGTTATAATGATATGATTAATGATAAAACATACTAGTATAATATGATAAACCTACTTGTCAAGGTCTTAGAAGGACTAGAAAAGTCTATGTTTTGTATTCTTCTTAAGGAACCGGTCTATGAGGAGTTGTAAATGTGTTTATTTGAGTAAATAATCAACTTGATAATTTATTAAAACACTTATAATTGATAATGATATTAGGTATTTATAAAATACTTCATTATATAAGTTAACACACCATAGAATAAAGCCTAAAGGACTTGAAAAGGGTATAATACTATTTTCTAGTTGAAGACTGATAAAATAGGATTGATGAAGATATAGGAAGAGTTAAATAATATTATAAAGTGTGGTATATCCCTAATAAATATTTAAAAATTTGAAATGAGACCAATATATAATGAAGAGGTTTATAATCTATAGGTGTAGTTGAAAAGACCTAACAAGATTATTTGTGTTTTGTGGTCAAAGGTTAGATTATGGATATGAGATAACCTTGATAAGATAAAGGATATTCATAAAATAATCAAGAGACTTAATTTGAAAAAGGATTGAATATATAAGGTAACAAATTTGAGGAGGCTAAAAAGCCTAAATGAAATATATAAATAAAGAAAGAAGACCTATACTAATAATGGAATTGTTATAGAATAAAGATAGGTAATAAGTTGGTTGTGTGTTATTTGGATTAATATAGGAAAAGTTATATTATATACATTATAATTAATATACTTGCATTATATTGGTATTAGATATCAGTTTAAGCTCTTGGGAATAGTTTTGCATAAGTGAAAATTATAGTAATAAGTAGTATAAAGGTAATTGAGAAAGTAGAAAGTTGAGAAAGGTTTAAGTATTCCTTTAACCCATTGAGGATTGAAAAGGTAAGGATAAATGGCACATTGAGGCTCAATAAGTAGTTTTAGGGTAAAAAATAACTAGATATAGATTTAATAGACTAAGGTGAAAAAGACTTGGGTCAGACTAAAAGAAGAGTGAATATGTTTCAAAAGATCAAAGAGGCTTTGGGTAAGGCACAAGAGAAAGAAAAAAAGATGGAAGGACTACTAATGAAGAATAACTAAATGAATAAAATTGAGGGGGATATTCAAAAATAAATAAATGAGATGAAGCAAACTCTATCAAGTTTAATACAAGGTTTGGAAGAAAGGATCCAATAAGGAAAAGGATTTTTCATAAGATTCCAAAAGTTGGTCAAGTGGTCAATCAAGAAGATTATGAAAAAATAAAGAGACAACAAGAAGTTAGAATATGGAAATGAGTGATAAGTCTACTATAAGAGTAACCCAAAGAAGAAACTAAAAGGGCAATCATGCCTCACATTTTTTATTCTAACAATAAATTTGAATGTGTGATTGAAGGAATGCAAGTTGATGAAGAGAGGCCCAAATTGAGGCTTGAAAATTTTAAAATAAGAAGGAAGATCCACTAATAATGAATCATAAAGAGTTGATTACAGATTTGGAATATGAGTAAAATAAAAAATGATTTCATAGCTAATAAGATGGACAAGTTCATTTGAAAAGAGAAAATAAATTTAAATCAGTAATGGATGAGAAAGGTAAAGATTCCAATTATTTGAATAGTGATATTGCATCTAATGTTGTTGAGAATATGAATGAAGGTGATAATAAGAAGACATAGATCAAGAAGTTTGATTAGAATATAATAGGATGGCAATTTTATTATAAGAAGAGCCTCAAACAAATTTTAAAAATAGAAAAGAGGAAAATGATAGTTGTGAATATTCCCTAAAAAAGGACATAAATACTTAGTATGAGGAAAAGGTATCTTATGTGAAGAAAAAGATAAAGTAAAAACATAGTTTTGAAAAATTAAAAGTGAAATAAGATAGAAATAAATAAATAAGCCATGATTAATTTTAAAATGTAGAGTTGCTTGGTGCATAAAATAAATAATGATTAAGGATCAAATATACCATAAAGTTGAAAAAAAAAATATAGTTGGGGTGGAAACATCATGTGAATAAAAGGATAAATTTGGAGCTAAGGTAGAATCATAATTGGAAAATGAAAGTGGTTCATATGTGATTCAATTGTAAGTATATGCATATGATGAGAAAGAGGAAAAACATAAAAAGAAGAGTTAAGAGTGGGTTAGCTTGAAAGAAGTCAACAATGGACATTTTAGAGTCCATCATGATATTGGGAAGCATGAATAACATGTTAATAATGGAGAAGGTTAGAATATTACTCAAGGTCATAATTAATAAATTTTATATTAATCTAATGATTTTGTTTCATGTGTAGGTATAGGAAAAGAAAAGGCAGGAAATAAGAGGCACAAGTGTGGATCAAAACTACATGTCCACATGTATGAGAAACTAGTTGAAGAAGACATACAATAAAAATTATTTATATAAGTGAGGGAAATAATAAATATATCATGATTAGTATATCATAAAAAATTTCAATCCTAGGAGTCTGATGCAGGTGCATCAGCTAAGAAGGTTTATATTTGTACATATTCATCTTAAAGAGGTCTAGTGAGTCATATCTGATAAATAAAAAGCTTTTCATGATTCAATGTGTCTTTTAATGATTTTATTTAGATGTTTAATTTTTATTTAAGTAGTTTTGAAGGTTTTAAATTTATTATGTCTTATAATATTAGCCTCTAGAAGCCTCAAATGCTTTTTCCTGCCAAAATGGTATATTTGAAAATTTGAATCTCTAAGTGTTAATGGAGGGTGTTTCCTTGTTTTAGAAGGAATTTAATGAAATTTTAAGATTCATAAAGTTTAAATAAATGTTATTTTAAGTGTTTTACAATCCCTAAGTTACCATAGTCATGTTACACTCAATCCCAAGCTAAGTTGTTATATGGATATCTACATAGGATAGAATCTTGGAACAAATAACTAATAAAAGAATCTACAATATGGAGATAAATACAAGAGGGAGATAATTAAGTTTGAGGAGGTAAATATTATCTTGATAATTATTATATACAATGAGGGTTGAAAAGAGAAAGAGTAGATAAAATATAGTGTGGCAAAATTGGCTAGTGTAGATTTGTGATAATGCATAGGGGTTTGTATCATAGCTTGAAGAATATTTGAATAAATATGAGATTTTATGATGATATTTATGGATTTTAAAATGTATTTTAACTATTAAGTAATTTTTTTAATTATATTTTATTTTAATCCATGATTTTGTTATGGGTCATGAATGATAGAGTATAAAACCCATGTTTTATAATGATACAGTCGGAGAAAGAGAATGATATTTTTGAAATTTATTGAATGTTTGGAGTATTAAGTGATTTTTAGATTAGTATAAAAAAATTTATATGTAAATAAAAAAATAATAATATTTTACAATCTTTAATATTTGTTTTAGGGTAAAAAACATGCCTTCGGGTCTATATTATTACGTTTGCTTATAGCCATTAGAAGAAAAGTGGATTGTTTTAGTAATTTTAGATTGTTCATGCTCAATAAAAGTTATAAAAATTAATTTGGATGTTTTTAGAGCGTGATAAATTATTATAATATTCAAAACTAATGATGTAAATTGAAATTTTCTCTTATAAATGTTCTTAGGTCTTTGACAAAGTTTAAACCCTAGTTTGTGGTTTTCAAGGAGAAAACATTGTATATGTCTTTATGTAACCATTAAAATGGATCTAAAACTTAATTTAATGATATAATAATATTTATATCAAGTTTACAATGTGATTTTAATGTTGAATTACGTCTATATCATGAGTTATAGGCAAAACCCAGTCAACATGTTTGTGAAAAGAGCATAAAAACCATGTTTATCTGTCTTAATGGATGCATAAAATCCTAAAGATGGTATTGAATCTATTTTTTAAGTTAAAATAATAATAAAAAATAGTATAATACACAATTTATAATATAATTTTTTGAGTATAATTCCATTATTCAACAAGTAAAAGTCTACATACTTGTTGTAAGCTTAGAAACCTTGTTTTTTGCTTTAAAGATCAAGAATTAAGCACATTGAAGGAAGGAGAGACTAGGTGTAAAGTAATTAACGTAAAATTGGATTTAATAACCTTTTTAATTCTTTAATATTGTAATAAATTAATGAATATACTATTATAATATCAATAATATACTTGTTAATGTCTTGGAGGGACTAGAAACATTTGTGTTTTTGTATTTCCTGAAGGAACCACTATATGAGAATTTTTAAACGTGGTTATTTGATTAAATAATACATTAATAATTAATTAAAACCATTAAAATTAATAAATATCTTATCTATTTATAAATATCCTTCATTAGATAAGTTAACAGACCTTAGAACAACGCTAAAAAGACTGTGAAAAGGGTAGAATTTTATTTTATAGTTGAAGACTAATAAGAGAGGATTGTTGAAGATATAGGTGGATTTAGATAATATTATAAATATTTTAATAACAATATAAAATATTTAAATAATTTATTTGAGACTAATATCTAATGAAAAGCATTATAAGCTATAGATCTAGTTTAAAAGACCTAACAATATTATTTGTGTTTTGTGGTCAAAGGTCAGATTGTGGATATGAGATAACCTTGATAAGATAAAATATATTAATAAAATAATTAAGATAATTAATCTAAACATTTATTTAATCTATAAGGTAAAATATTTGGGGAAGGCTACAAAACCTAAAATAAATCTATAGACAAATAAATAAGACTTATACCAATAAAGGAACTAGTATAGGATAAAGATAGGTAACAAGTTGATTGTGTGTTCTTAAGATTACTATAGGAAATATTTATATTTCATAAATTTTAAGTAGTCTAATTTCATCATATATTTATATCAATAAAAAAATTTCAAGGCTTAGTTCCCACCATAGATAGTCAATCACCTAGATCTGATACTTCTATGTATTTTTTTTATTTCATGAGATGAACACACACTCTTTGACCCACTATCAATATTTTAGGTAGTAATTATATTAATTTGGTACCAAATTAACTAATATTTTAAGTATCCCAACATGATCCACAAAATATTACATCATATTAAATCCTAAAACATGGGAATGCCTATTGTCTTTGGAAATAATGCCCTAAAATAATAATATAGATGTGTAATTTTCCAATAGAATTTTTGAGATTTATTAAGGCATTAAACTCAACCTTAAAAAAAAACCCCACATGATATTTCTAAGGTGGAGGAACAAACTCTCTCATGGTTTGAGACACCTAGCTTATCAGAGGATGTATCTGACATGATGTCACAAGTTCTTTGGATTGATTTTTCTTCCTAAGAGACCCCATGACCTGTTCCTTATAGAATTACTAATTTTTACATAGAGATGATGTGATACAAAATCCTCAAATGAATCTCAATGAGAATATATGAGGCTATGAATAGATAAATTTAATAAGATCTATTAGATGTTATAGATGATGTATGTCAAGATATTTCATGACATTTGTGAGTATTTGAGACCCTCATAGGATGATGTTATACCCTAAAGACATTAGTGTAAGACATCCTTTTCAAATTATAGTAATTTTTTTCTAATTCTAATCAAATCCCTATTCTTGATTCATAGAATCACCATATAGTCATACAATCTATTGTGATCAACATGACCCATTTTTAAAATTTCAAATAAGGACCCTCTTTTGGGCTGAAATTCCATGTCCAGACGTTATTATGAAATGAGGCAATCCAAATTATAAGATAAAAGTCATTTTCTTAAGGATGATTATAAATCAAGGTTATAACTAAATTATTTTTATAAGTTCCTAAGTTTTAAATCTAAGTTTTTTGGCTGAATTAAGTCTTGATTTGATTACTAGACTAATCAAGTAGACTAAATGTCTATGTGTTTCCTAGGTTGATTCATTAAATAAACTGGTGTATGAGTCTAAATGTTTAATTAGAATTATTTTTTAGAGTTCTTATATTTATCTATGAGGATTTTAGATCTATCACATTTATTAAATTGTAACTTTCATTTGATTTATGTACTAACATTGACAATTGTTTACCCAAACTTATGTGATTTTTTAGGTCTATTTGAGCTTTATATGGTTACTTTGGCAATCCCAGTTGATCCAAATCAAATAAGGTATCCTGAAGTATGAATTATTTTCATAATTAATTATTATTTATTAAATTTTTCCTTATATAGCTTATCTCTTCATGTCTCTTTTTCACTTGGAATGAACATCAAAATTCAAAGAGTGACAAAGAAGTTCAAATTCCAAAGGCTAGTAGTTAAAATTATAACAACTAGATTAGTATCTTTGTGATCGATTCATGTGTCAGCATCTAGCTTCCTCATAAATATTTTTTGAAACTACTAAGTTCTATTCTTTTGGTGACTAGTTGGGTCTTCAAGATTATGTCATGTTCTCATCTTATTTACTCACAACTTGAGGCAAAAGTTTCTAAGGTAGGAACCTATCTGAGCTCTTAAGTATTCTATATTTTTCCATGCATATACATCTTGGTTATTTAGATAAAATCAAAAGAATGACTAAGGTAGTAAACTCTCTAGGATTATAGGTCTCTAGATTGTGCCACCTATCACCATCTCAATTACTCAAATAAAAACATTGAATTGACTAAGGAAAAAATATCTAATGGGATTTGAGCTCTGATATCATTCCATTAATCTCCATATCATTCATTCAGACAAAAATTAGAGTAGGCCCAAGTCCTGAATATTGAATACCCTAAGGATAAATGATATCATGCCATATGGCATGCCACTCATCTGAAGTCTATAGACAAAAAAATAAGTCATGATGTTCCCTAATCACCCAAATGAATCAAATTTCACCATGTCAAATTATCCTAATAATCCATATAAAATAAGATTAAGGACATACTTTAAAGTCAAATAAGTGCCAAGATAAGTGAGGATCATCTATGTGACTACATCTCGCTCATTGAAGCCTACAAGCAAATCCATAATTAGTGAAGTTGTTTAAACGTCTAGAAAAGTGAGGATTATCCACATGATTTCATCTTGATCATCTAGAACCCAAATACATAGACATAATTATTTAGGTTACCTAAGTGCCTGAATAAGAGAAGATCATCCATGTGGCACAATCTTGCTAGCTCATAGCCAATAGACTAAACAAAATATTTAATGGATCTCTCAAGTCCCTAGATCTCCAAGATTTATCCACATCTTGACATCTCAATGAAATAATTCAAATATCCCAAAGGCACATGTATTTAATCTTATTGACCAAGTGAAGGAGTGAGATCATTCCCGGTGTATGAATCTCACTTATTCACTACTAAATGGGGATAAGATGATAAGAGCTGAGTTTAATCCCAATGGAAGAATGAGGATGTGCCAAGTGTCACACTATGATTGAAATAGACTTGAGACATAAAATTGGATCATAAAATCATTATTATAAGACATTTGTCTATTTAAAAATAAATACATAGTCAAGGACATTGACAAAATGCCTAGTGGCTAGTCCCTCAACCATTCAAAGTGCCGCAGGGACAAAATAGACAAGTGCTCCCCACATTTTATATGAATAATATCTCCAACAAAATTCATATTTATAAGATTTTATTTTATTAACTTACATAATTTTGATATCATTGAATGATCATTGACAACTTAGTAAACTTTCCATAATGATTAAGATGAATTCCACATAAGGCTTCTCCTTAATTATCCTTATTGGATCATAGAATTTTGTTCTATCTTTTCTATTTTGAGACATGGATTATTATAACATAATTCAATTTTACCATTTTAGGCCATGATGACCAAGAGTGGGCTCTTGTCGGTCTTGCAGGTAGGACCCATATTTCTTTTCTATATATACTGCTACTTAGTATGTGGGAAGTGGGACTCTATTTGGAAAACAAATGTTGTCAAACTAATGTAAAACTGGTTTTATGTGAAAATACATCAAGTTTACTTTCAATTAATCTAATTAATTTTACTTTAATAGATCAATAGTAATATTATAAGACTATCATTTGTGTTTTTATACAAGTTTATGCATTAACTAGGACGTGTTTATGTTATTTTAGTTAAGTTATTTGGCCCTTTAACTCTATTTGAAGTTTGTAAGGACTTGTGTGTGATCAACTACAAACCTATTTATAGTTCATTCATTAAAGGATCCTTAGAATTATTTATTTATATTTTTCCCTCAAACTCTCTCTATGTGTGAATAAAGATCGAGCCATCATGAATCTTGACATACAATGGTTCAAATGTCATTAATCACATTGTGGACTTGGAAGCATTTGTATTCCCTTTTAATAAGAATAATTTATTTCTACCTTAACCTCCCTCTTTTTGATGACTATTTGTGAGCAAGTGACCTTTCCCTTTATTTATAAATGGTGAAATGAAGTAAACTAAGTCTTTAAAATTATGTGTTGTAATTTATCTAGATAGGAGTGAAAAATTTATGTAAGTCAATGATAAAATTAGTATTAGATATTTAGTGGTACCACTACATCTCTTAGATATATATTGAAATAAGGATATCTAATTAAGCCCCATACTTTCAACTTGTGCCCTATATTTTCTCAGGAGTAATCTTAAAATGATATTATACAAGTCCCCAAATTATTCTCAAACTTGGTTAGTGCATATAATCCAATAGGTACAAATGGGACTAAGATCTTGGACTGAATAATAGCTAGCACTAGGAGGGCCCTATTCTCATTGTATGATAAATATTTAAGCTAATATATTACTTATGAGAAACATATATCCTATTATGTGGATCACTAAATCTTGAGCTAGTATTGGATGACTAATAATATCCATAGTGTAATTCCATAAGAGATATATAACTACTAGAGGGAGACCAACACCTATGGTTATACCCATTAGATCATCTTCTTATTTTTTAAATAACATAATTATAACTATGGTTGCATCTATGTCATGGTTGGTATGGTATTCTATTTGAATTCTTAGATTTATCCATGATATACCTGGGAACCTAGAAACATACCTCCCAAGATTCAAACTAAGTGTGGGGCATACTACTAAAGAACATGTAACCTCATATAAAATGAATCTCAAGATTTTGAATGTTGAACATGAGGATGTTTATTTTAGGATTTTCCCATTAAATATAATGGACATTGCATATGATTGGTTCCTAAACTTTCCTGAAGATTCTATCACAAGCTGGGACCAATTCAGTAACACATTCCTCACCTAGTTTGTGCAAGTCATCTATCCAAGTTTATTATATCAATAGTTATCTTACATTATAAGGTAAGCCAATTATATTATAAATAATCTCAATTCTTATTCTCAAAATAGTTATAGCTAAATCACTATACTATATAGACTAGATGCCCAGTTGGTCCTTGAAATGAACAAGAATTCCCTAGATCCTTGGAGTTCTATGTTCCTGCATAGAGATCCTTTAGTGGTAGATTTACCTCTAACTTATGTTAAATCCATCAAAGTAGATAGACAATTAAATATTCAAGGTGTATTGTCATCTTCCATTCCAAATCAACTACCAAGTATGCCTACTTTGAATCCCCTCTTTTCCACTAGTTAGAATGTACCCATGCCGCAACTTATGCTAGTGTCAAAACATCTTGTTTTGAGACATGATATGTCTAATCAGACCCTATGATTCCTTATCCCAATAAATATTTAAGTATCACCTCAATCCCATAATAAAACATTGATCATCTCCATGAAAAATGTATAAAGTGTGCCCTAGGAATATACCAAGACTAAATTAGATGATATATAGTGCATGGTGTAAAATATCAACAATGACTTCTTAGGCCTCCAAAGACAAGTTATAAATAATGTTGGTGAGAATTACAATATGAAATTGAATTACCAAAGATACAAACATTACCATATATAGTTCAACAATAAACTAGAGTCCTCATCTAATAATCTCCCTAATATTAACATTTATGTGTTAGCCTTACCTAACTAGTGTCATGTGTATAACACAACCTAACATGGTGAATTAGAATAGATCAAATTATATAGTGGATTTAAAATATTAAAGGAAATATATGTAAGAGTATGAGGTAATCCCAAACCTCCCCAAGGTTACCAATACAAATGAGATCAATAATAATATTACAATATCATTGAGCACTACCATGGCACTAGAGAAATTAGACTTCCCCAGCCATGAAGATAATGATTGCAAAGATGCCATAGATGAGGTGAAATATTTTTAATAATTCCAAAGGATTAATTAAAATGTTACGAACCATACATATTGGTATCCCCTTACCACATCAATTATTCCTATCAATGGTTCTACTCCTCTTGATATAAAAGCAAGGAATGACCCTCCACCCCCAAAATCACATAACCCTAGACCAACTGAAGATACCCACTTTATTGATAGTAAGAATAGGTAAAATATAATAAATGACATGATGAATATCAAATAAAACATTACTTTGTATGAGCTTACCCAAATCATTGAGAAAAGAGATATCCTTATAAAGTCCCTCATAGACAAATAAATTTAGTCGAACCCAAGCCTGTGCACACTAACATATTGGTACAAAATAATAAGGTTGAGGTCCCACCCTTCCTCCTTATGGTTAGGTTATTTATGAATAATATTCATAACTATCTATTTAATTTAAGTGCCTATTTGAATGTCATTATTACAAGAATTCGTCAAAAACTAGGACTAACACCTATTAGATTAGACAAATAAGTGTTCTAGTTGGATATGTTTGAATTTAAAGTAGTGGGTGAGCTCTTAAATGTCCATATGAAATTGGAGTATAAACCTAGCATTTGGTAATTTATTGATATTCATGTGGTGGATATCTTGAAATATTATGGTATGTTACTTAGTAGATACTATTCCAAAACCTTGAATGAATATATGGCTATAAATTTATCTTATATGTGGTTTCTTTAGAGAGGTGTATCCAGTCATATTTGTGTTGACAAAATAACCAAAATGAAACACAAGGTACATGTTAATAAGGTTATAGAGTCATAATAATTCTCATTAACCTTCTAGAGAAATGACACCTAGCTACTATAGTCTCTAGTTCCCTTGCACCCAAAACTTGGTAGAGTATGAGGCCTTGATCCTAGGACTATAGTTTACTTTCAAATATAGGGTCAAATAATTGAGAGTGTTTGGATTATTTTAACTAGTAGTGAACTAGGTTAGGAGCAAGTTCCAATGTAAGATATATTGTTTAATGAAGTAAGAACATAGAGCATGGTATTTGATATAAATTTTCAATTCTTTTAATGTCACACCCATTCATAGAAAAGAAAATCAGGGGGATGATTAATTTGGGATCATCATACCACCCTAGTGATGTTCATATTGGTTTGGATTTCAATTTTAATGAATTATAACAACTCATAAAACTTTTACTATAGTACTAAGATGTTATTACTTTGGCCTATGGAGAATAAAAGTCTTATACCCAAAAATAATAAGCCACATGATCCCACTAAAGTAGAACCATACAAATTCCATATAAAGGCAATGACCTCAGAACCCAATCTTATAATTATTCATTCACAAAATGGTCCACATATTCCTCTTAGTTGGGATAATATTCCTAATTCACCACTCTACCTAAGTGGATAACCTAGTGCTAATCTATAAAAATAATGGAAAAATCTAATTATATATGGATTTTAGAAATCTGAACTAAGTTTAGGATAAAGACAACTATCCTTTACCTTATTTAGATGAGGTAATACATATTTTAATTCGATCCTAGATGATATCCTTCCTAGATGTATTCTCAATCTATAATCAAGTCCTCGTGAATCCTAAAGATAGAATGAAAACTACATTTAAACCAATTATAGCATCCTTACTTACAAAACAATGTTGTTTGACCTTGTTCATGTAGGATTCATATTTTACATGGATATGGACATTGATTTTTAAGGATTTTTAGGTAAATACATTATTATTAAAATGGATGACTTGACTATTTTTTGAAACACATGTCTAATCATATCAACCATCTTGAGAAGATATTCAAAATTTGTAGAAGGTATGATATATCACTTAACCTAAACAAAAGCATATTTGGTGTTACCAAAGGTAATATCCTCAATCACATCATCTTGAAGGAAGATATGTCTATTGAACCTGAGTATGCCAATGTGATTTATAATATACCTTTACCTAATAATAAAAAGTAATTAAAGACATTATTTAATAGGATCAACTTTGTATGAAAATTCATATCTGGTTTTGCCAAAAAATTTAAACCTTTGAATGTAATGTTGAGACAAGAAGAAAAATGGAGTTGTCTCCTACAATTAGGCAAGCCTTATAATAAATCAAAGAATCCATCATAAAAGAATTATTCTTAATCAACCTAGATTGTGAAAAGAACTTTTACCTCTATTCCTTTGCATCATAACACACCATAGCTATGGTACTCATTTATAAATTCGATGAATATGAGAACCCAATCATTTTCATGAGAACCAATTTGAAGGAAGTATATCTCAAATATTCTATAATGGAAAAGCATTCCTATTCCCTAATCAAGGATATGAAAATATTTAGTCACAACATCTTAAAAACTAAGGTGCATTAAATCTTACCAAACCCATTTTTAAAACTAATGTTGGGGTAAAATAAATTAGGGGAATGCATAGTTCAATGGATGACCATGTTATAAGAGTATGACCTTGAAATAAAAATGGTCAAGATAGTCTGAGGCTAAGGTTATACTCAAATTATCATTGAAATTAACTCAAGAATCATAATGGTAAAATTAAACCAATAAAAATTTATCCATCAATAATGGTATTATCCAATTTTCCACTATCTTCTTTATGGAAATTTTTCTCCAAGACTCAATCAGACATAAAAAAGATATCTCTAGTTGAAGGTATCTAACTACATTCTAAATAAGGGAATTCTTTATAGAAATAAATATAAAGGCATCTACCTTATATGTCTATTTGAAGGAGCCAAGAAAGTCATGACTATATTCTATGAGAAATTAGGTAGTGGTCATCCATCCATTAGGTACTACAATTGTACACAAAATTCTATGACATGGGTACTATTGTCCCATTATCTGTAGAAACATCTATGCCCATGTGCATTCATGGCATTAGTTCTATATATTCACCAAGAAGGAATTCCATGCTAAAATTATTTTATAGTGCATCATAGAAGACCATCCTTTTGTTTAATGGGGACTTTATTTCATTGGAGTCATCAACCCAAACTCATCAATTGGCCATTAATTCATACTTATAATCACTGATTACTACACAATATAGAAAGAGGTAGTGGAAACAAAAAATATCACAACTAAGGAGGTTATCAAGTTCCTTAAGGAAAACATAGTGATGTGATTTGTCATCCGAACTTTGCTAGTTTAAAATAATGGTCTTACATTTTAGTCAACCAAACTCATTAAATAGACTTATGAAAATGGGATTACCTTGAGTTTCTCATAGAATTAATACCCATAAGGTAATTATTTAGACTAATTTATTAATAATAATCTGATTGATGCCATTAATAAGTCTATATAAAATAAACTTAGAGATTGACGCTCATTGTTAAAATATGTTCTTTGGGTTGACCACCCTAGATATAAGCAAGCCCTCAAAATATCTCCTTTTCTATTGGTATATAGGTTGGGGCCAATCTTCTTTATTACCCTTAATTTTCTAACCTATAATTTTATGCAAGAGTGCATGGAAGATACTAAAAATACAAACTCAATGTTTTTAGACATTGCCCAATTATAAGATGCATCAGAAGAGGCTCTATAGAACTTTAATAAACACTAAATGATGGTCAAGATATGGTTTTACAAGAGGGAAAAGATCAAGTCTTGGGATAAATCACATGATAATAAATGGTTTCAATCCAAGCTTAAGCCACTTTTGATTAGTCCATACCAAATATTTGAGTTGTTAGGGCATAACACATTTTGACTAAAAGACTTGAAGGGAATGAACTCCCACTACATGTGAATGGAAAATTATTGAATCATTAACTCTCAATTTACCCTTCCAATTTAATTTTAGAATAACCCTAGGGGCTAAGGCTAGTGATTTAAATATTATATTAGAGTTAGCTAGTTTACTTTATTATGTGTTTTCTATTTTACCATCATTTTACTTTCTTGTTCCTACTTTTTGTTGTTTTGATGTGTATGGTTTTTATTTGGGTCTCTCTTTTTTTTCCTTTGGTTACCATTTATAACCTTTTATTAGTTCTACCTTGTTCCCATGGCTAAAATTAAAAAATAGCTAGGCTAATTTTGATACAAGAAAGTCTAATCTAAATATTGATTCCCATACTCTTGAGTTTGGTCACTTTAAATTTGACAAACAACTAAACATATAGGCTCATAATTGGAAAATAATAGGAAAACCCCCATTATTTAACAAAGTGATAAGTATGGGAACTTCTCTTGGGACACTGAAAGGATTAGGAGTCACTGATTCAAAATGGATCAAGTGAATTGAGAAAATCACTATTTTAACAAAGGTCATCACAATAATTAAAATAACATATCAATCATAAATATAGAATTGAGTAAGACAAGGACCTTATTGGTAAAAATATTTCATTTAATCATTCCTACTTATTATATATATAATATATATTCAAGCTAAAAAACTTGTGATGGAATTTTCCCAAATCATCCTTTCTTAGGAAGAAACTTGTAGTTTCATGAGATTTAGATTTCTTTTTATTTTTAAGTTTTTTTGACTCAACCTAAAAGGTTTGGGGACATAAACACACACACACACACACACACACACACACACACACACACACACACACACACACACACACACACACACACACACACACACACACACACACATAGACACACACACACACACACACACACACACACACACACACACACACACACACACACACACACACACACACACACACACACACACACACACACACACACACACAGGTCCCCAAACCTTTTAGGTTGAGTCAAAGAAACCTAAAAATAAAAATAAGACTAAATCTCATGAAAATACAAGTTTCTTCCTAAGAAATGATGATTTGGGAAAATTCCATCACTAGTTTTTTAGCTTGAATGGAAATGAAGCAAGGCCTTGATTGGGAATAAAGGCATATATGTTGGGGATATGGATGATTATTTGGTATTAAGGTAGTAACCAAGTCTTCCTTTCCTTAGCTAAATTATAAAATAAAATATTGGTCAATAAATTATGAGTACCTAAGGCTAGTGATTTAAATATTATATTAGAGTTAGCTAGTTTACTTTATTATGTGTTTTTTATTTTACCATCATTTTACTTTCTTGTTCCTACTTTTTGTTGTTTTGATGTGTATGGTTTTTATTTGGGTCTCTCTTTTTTCTCCTTTGGTTACCCTTTATAACCTTTTAGTAGTTCTACCTTGTTCCCATGATTCAAATTAAAAAATAGCTAGGCTAATTTTGATACAAGAAAGTCTAATCTAAATATTGGTTCCCATACTCTTGAGTTTGGTCACTTTAAATTTGACAAAACACTAAACATACAGGCTCATAATTGGAAAATAATAGGAAAATCCCCATTATTTAACAAAGTGATAAGTATAGGAACTTCTCTTGGGACATTGAAAGGATTAGGAGTCACTGATTCAAAATGGATCAAGTGAATTGAGAAAATCACTATTTTAACAAAGGTCATCACAACAATTAAAATAGCATATCAACCATAAATATAGAATTGAGTAAGACAAGGACCTTATTGGTACAAATATTTCATTTAATCATTCCTACTTATTATATATATAATATATATTCAAGCTAAAAAACTTGTGATGGAATTTTCCCAAATCATCCTTTCTTAGGAAGAAACTTGTAGTTTCATGAGATTTAGATTTATTTTTATTTTTAAGTTTCTTTGACTCAACCTAAAAGGTTTGGGGACCTACACACACACACACACACACACACACACACACACACACACACACACACACACACACACACACACACACACACACACACACACACACACACACACACACACACACACACACACACACACACACACACACACACACACACACACACACACACACACACACACACACAGGTCCCCAAACCTTTTAGGTTGAGTCAAAGAAACCTAAAAATAAAAAGAAGTCTAAATCTCATGAAAATACAAGTTTCTTCCTAAGAAAGGATGATTTGGGAAAATTCCAACACAAGTTTTTTTAGCTTGAATGGAAATGAAGCAAGGCCTTGATTGGGAATAAAGGCATATATGTTGGGGATATGGATGATTATTTGGTATTAAGGTAGTAACCAAGCCTTCCTTTCCTTAGCTAAATTAGAAAATATAATATTGGTCAATAAATTATGAGTACCTAAGGCTAGTGATTTAAATATTATATTAGAGTTAGCTAGTTTACTTTATTATGTGTTTTCTATTTTACCATCATTTTACTTTCTTGTTCCTACTTTTTGTTGTTTTTATGTGTATGGTTTTTATTTGGGTCTCTCTTTTTTTTCCTTTGGTTACCCTTTATAACCTTTTAGTATTTATACCTTGTTCCCATGACTCAAATTAAAAAATAGCTAGGCTAATTTTGATACAAGAAAGTCTAATCTAAATATTGGTTCCCATACTCTTGAGTTTGGTCACTTTAAATTTGACAAAACACTAAACATATAGGCTCATAATTGGAAAATAATAGGAAAACCCCCATTATTTAACAAAGTGATAAGTATGGGAACTTCTCTTGGGACACTGAAAGGATTAGGAGTCACTGATTCAAAATGGATCAAGTGAATTGAGAAAATAACTATTTTAACAAAGGTCATCACAACAATTAAAATAACATATCAATCATAAATATAGAATTGAGTAAGACAAGGACCTTATTGGTACAAATATTTCATTTAATCATTCCTACTTATTATATATATAATATATATTCAAGCTAAAAAATTTGTGATGGAATTTTCCCAAATCATCCTTTCTTAGGAAGAAACTTGTAGTTTCATGAGATTTAGATTTATTTTTATTTTTAAGTTTCTTTGACTCAACCTAAAAGGTTTGGGGAGCCACACACACACACACACACACACACACACACACACACATAGGTCCCCAAACCTTTTAGGTTGGGTCAAAGAAACCTAAAAATAAAAATAAGTCTAAATCTCATGAAAATACAAGTTTCTTCCTAAGAAAGGATGATTTGGGAAAATTCCATCACTAGTTTTTTAGCTTGAATGGAAATGAAGCAAGGCCTTGATTGGGAATAAAGGCATATATGTTGGGGATATGGATGATTATTTGGTATTAAGGTAGTAACCAAGCCTTCCTTTCCTTAGCTAAATTATAAAATGAAATATTGGTCAATAAATTATGAGTACCTAAGGCTAGTGATTTAAATATTATATTAGAGTTAGCTAGTTTACTTTATTATGTGTTTTCTATTTTACCATCATTTTACTTTCTTGTTCCTATTTTTTGTTGTTTTGATGTGTATGGTTTTTATTTGGTTCTCTATTTTTTTTCCTTTGGTTACCCTTTATAACCTTTTAGTAGTTCTACCTTGTTCCCTTGATTCAAATTAAAAAATAGCTAGGCTAATTTTGATACAAGAAAGTCTAATCTAAATATTGGTTCCCATACTCTTGAGTTTGGTCACTTTAAATTTGACAAAAAACTAAACATACAGGCTCATAATTGGAAAATAATAGGAAAATCCCCATTATTTAACAAAGTGATAAGTATAGGAACTTCTCTTGGGACATTGAAAGGATTAGGAGTCACTGATTCAAAATGGATCAAGTGAATTGAGAAAATCACTATTTTAACAAAGGTCATCACAACAATTAAAATAACATATCAATCATAAATATAGAATTGGGTAAGACAAGGACCTTATTGGTACAAATATTTCATTTAATCATTCCTACTTATTATATATATAATATATATTCAAGCTAAAAAACTTGTGATGGAATTTTCCCAAATCATCCTTTCTTAGGAAGAAACTTGTAGTTTCATGAGATTTAGATTTCTTTTTATTTTTAAGTTTCTTTGACTCAACCTAAAAGGTTTGGGGACATACACACACACACACACACACAGGTCCCCAAACCTTTTAGGTTGAGTCAAAGAAATCTAAAAATAAAAAGAAGTCTAAATCTCATGAAAATACAAGTTTCTTCCTAAGAAAGGATGATTTGGGAAAATTCCATCACAATTTTTTTAGCTTGAATGAAAATGAAGCAAGGCCTTGATTGGGAATAAAGGTATATATGTTGGGGATATGGATGATTATTTGGTATTAAGGTAGTAACCAAGCCTTCCTTTCCTTAGCTAAATTAGAAAATAAAATATTGGTCAATAAATTATGAGTACCTAAGGTGTGTCTAAACTTTCCCATTAAATTTATAATAACAACAGAACCACTCTTGGCATTAAATGAACCTTACAAGGAATCAAGGTCTAGTATGTTATTTATTGAAATAGAATTGAGAACTCTTTGTTCCTCTATGTTTATCTAAAGGAATCTTGATTTTCTTATCACAAATTTTATTAAAAGTTCCCATAGTCTAGATTATAAACATTGGGGAAATGTTTTCCAATAGTATTCATAATTTTTTGTGACCAACACACTCCATTTTAAAATTTTCAAGTGAGGACCCTCTTTTGGGATTAAATTCCTTGTCTAGACCTTTATATCAAATGAATCAATCTAAATTCAAAAATAAAAGTCATTGTATTAAGGATAAGTATAAATCAAGGTTGTAATTAAATTATTTTCATAAGTATCTAACTTTTAAATCTGAGTCATTTGAGTAAATCAAGGCTTGATTGATTGCTAGATTTATCGATTAGATTGATTTTTTCTATGTTTCTTAGGTTGTTTAATTGAATCAATTGGTGTCTGAGTCTAAATGTTTAAATTAAATTGTTTTTTAGATTTATTATATTCATTTGAGGATTTTATCTCTATAATGTTCATTAAATTCTAGCTTTCATTTGATTTATAGACTAACATGGCTAATTTTTTTCCCAAGCTTGTGTGATTTTTTAGTATTTTTTAGGATTCATGGGGTTACTTTGAAAAGACCACTTAATCCAACTAAAATAAGGTCTCATATAGTATGAAATTATTTTCATACTTAATCATTTTTTGTTGAATGTTTCCTTACATATCTTTCCTCCACACATATATTTTGCACTTAGAATGAATGTCAAAATTTAGAGAGTGAAAAATAAGTTTGAATTCTAATGGATAGAAGTTCAAACTCAAACAACTAGATATGTCTATTTGTGATTAGTCCATGTGTCAACATTTGATTTCCTCATAAATATTTGGCACAATATTTACGTATTTTTCCTTTAGTACCTACCTAGGTCTCCAAGATTATTTTACTTGTATTCATCTCATTAACTAATGGCTTAAGTCAAAATTTTATAAGTTAAGAATATGGGCTCTTAGGTCTCTGATATTGTGCAATGCATCTGAATCTTAGAGTAAATAAATAAAATTATTAAGGTAAGAAACTCTATAGGCTTCCTATTCTTTGATATTGTGCCACCTTTTTCCATCTTAGTTACTCAAAAAACAATAGTAAATTGACTAAGAGAAAAATATCTGACATCCCCAAGCTTTGAGATCATTTCATTTATATCCATTTCATTCATCCAAATCAAAATTGTAGCAATCCCATCATCTAAATTTCAAAGACCCTATAGATATATGAAATCACACCACATGGCATGATCCCTTTCATTCAATGTCGATAAAAAAGCATAAGTGTTGAGGTTATAATCACTTGGATAGATGAGATTATTCCATAAGGCATGATCTTGATAATTTGTAGTAAATAAGAGTAGCCACATACTCTAAAATCAAGTGATCACTTGTATAAGTTAGGATAATCTACATTATTACATCTTGATCAATTAAACCCTATATGCAAAATTTTCTCAATCATTTAAATAATTGAGAATCATGCACATGGTTGCATCGTACTCATCTAGAGACCATAGATAGAAACATAATCCCAAAGTTTCCTTAACTACCCATATAAATGAGGATCATATATGTGGCATGATCTCTCTATCTCACTTCCTACAAACTAAATAAAAGATTATATGGATCTCATGAGTCCTCTGATCAATAGGATTGAGCTATGTGTTGACATATTTCTAAACCATGGATAAGGTCATTAGAGTATATGTATCTAATCTCAATGACCAATTGAAGGACAAAGATCGTTACACATTTAGGCATATCACTTTCTCATTTTTAAAGGGGGATCCTAGAATGCTAAGAGTTAAGTTCAATCCCAGTATAAGAATGAAGGCATGCCAAGTGTCAAACTACGATTGAAATACACTTAAGACATAAAATAGACCCCCAAAATAACTATTATAATAAATTTATCTCTTTATAAATAACTATGCAATCAAGGACAATTTTAAAATGCTAATTGGTTGTTCCCTCAGCCATTCAAAGTTCCACAAAGATAAAATAGGTGTGCACTCCCCACATTTCCTATGCATAATATCTCTATCAAAGGGCATGTTCATTTGAGTATCTTTTTTAAAAATTTAAAAGTTTTATCTTGTTGAATAATCATTATTATCTTAGTCATTTTTATATAACCATTAATATGAAGTCCACATTAGGCCTCTCCTTGATGCTCATTAGTGGATCATAGAATTCCATTCTATCTTATCTATTTTGAGATAGGGAGTCTTATAGCATAATTTGGTTTTACCATTTCATTACATGATGTCCAAGGGTGATATCACATGCCTCTTACAGGTATGAACCATCTCTCCTTTCTATATATACTAATACTTAATATGTAGGAAGTATGGAATCTATTTTTAAAATAGATGTTAAAATAATGTAAAATTGGTTTTTTGTGAAATGCATCCAATTTCCTTGTAATTTTCCACTTTATTTTTATTTAATAGATCAATAATAATTTTATAGGACTATAATTTATGATTTATACAAGTTTATTCATTAACTAGGATGTGCTTCTGTTATTTTAGTTAAGTTATTTGACTCATTTCACTCTATTTGAAGTCTATAAGGACCTATGTGGGATGAATTACATAATTATTTATAGTTCATTCATTAAAATATCCTTATAATTATGAATTTATCTTTTATCCTTAGACTCTCTCCATGTGTTACTAAAGCTCGATCCATCATGAAACTTGGCATACAATGGTTCAACTATAGCTAAGCATATTATGGTGTTAGAAGAATTTATGTTCCCTTTTAATTAGAAGACTCTAAGTCTACCATACCCTACCTCCTTTTTATTATTATTTGTGAATAAGTTATCTTTCCATTTTTTTAGAAATGGTAAAATGAAGTAAAGTAAATCTTTGAAATTCTATGTGTTGTAATTGGTCTATGTAGGAGTGAAGAAGTTCTATGAGTCAGTGAGAAAATCAGTATTGGAAATATGGTGGTAGTGTTGCTTCTCTTGGAGATATATTATAGGTAATATATATAATGGAGACTCATTAATACATCTTTTTCCCTATATTATCTTATGGGTGATCCTAAACAAAGATTATGCTAGTCCCCAAATTATTCCCAAACTCATTTAGTTCATCTAATCCAATAGGTGCAATTGGGACTGAAATCTTGGACTAAACAACATAATCATTGTTAAAGTGTTACTTATAGTCCTACACATATAATTTATAGCTATATTTATTTGGCACTTTCCCCTTTTTACTTATTTTTAAATTTAGTAAGTTCTAAATTAGTTTGTGTCATTTATTTCATCCCTATAGAATTCTGATTTTGAGCTATAAATTTGTCTAATTAGGATTTAAACTCTTTTAATTATAAAATTTTATAAAACATATTGGTGAATATTTCTATTGAATAAATATTTTAAACACTAACCATTCATGTTACTAGGATTTCTTTCCTTCTTCTTGTTTTAAATTTTTGTCTTAGGGTTTTTAGATTTGGTATATTCTTTAATAAAAACAATATTATAAGTTTTAATATCATATTTTAAGAAATCTAAGAAAGTTATTTATACTTATTTATAATTTTATATAGATAAATATATCATCAATTTGATCATTCCCAAATGGAAATCCTATAATCAATTTGATGACATAGATAAATAGTAGTTAAAATTATTTCTTTCTAAAAATCAAAATATGCAAGATGTGTTTAAAAATATTGTTAGAGATGAAATCTAGGAAAAATATAAGGAAAATTCAACTGCATGGGTTCCTAACCTTTCTCTACTACATTTTATACAATATTTATACAACCATATACTATTGGGTAAATTCAAAGGTTTCCATAAATCAATATTCCCATTCATACTTGATCATTTTGCATTTAGTTATCATGAATTATCATCTTTATGTACAATCCTTTATGCAAGAGGTTCAAGATTTGTAAACTAAGGTGTTACATTTGGAACACAATTATTCAAAAGAAAACAAGTAACTTGATTCACAAACTTTATTACATACTCTATTGGCTTAAAATATTTCAATTAACCCTTTACTAATTAGTTTTTTGGAACTTAATCTTACATTATATGATGCAAAATATGACCCTAAGTAACATTTGAGAGAATTTCAAGTAGCATATCTAGACTATGCATCCAATGATATGTGGTTAACTAACATATTCTCCATAATCTTAAAATAATATGAAATATGATGGTTTTATGATTTACCAATTAAGTCATTTAATGAACTAAATCCTTTCAAAAATAATTCCTTGCACATTTCTCAATCAATATCAATGAAAATATTTCATATGTTCATATTGTTGAACTTAAACAAGAATCCAATGAGACTATCACATAATATGTCCTAAGGTGTAATACCATGCTATCCAAGATGATGAATCCTATGAGGAACATCAATAAATTTTAAATAAAATTTGTCTTCCACTTATACATGAATTTATTATGTTTAATAATTCTATATTATACATGGATTTGTGTCATACATTTAAGGAAAGAGAAGTCAAGTTGTTGGAAATGAAAAAGATTAATTATGCAATTAATCTAGTTCCTAGTTCTCATGCTAATAATATGAATAAGAAACCATAAAATGTGTGACTAACTAAAATTAAGGTTGATCAAAAGGAAATAATAAATGTAGTTTCACAAACTACTCCACATATTGTATTATTAGCTCCTCTAAGGAGACAACTTACTATTTTAGTGGAAGCTCCCTATAAAGTATTGAAAATTTTATCAAAATGTAACATCATGTCACTCCCTCCAAATAAATAGGTTGATGACTAATCCTCTTCCTGAATTATTTTATCATAATTTTTATCATAACTATAATATATTTCTAGGGCATAATTTTAATAGATACATTATTTTACAACATAAGATTCAAGACTTGAAAGATGAGAACATCATTGATGTGAATTTAACTAATGAAAATACAAAACAACAACCAAGTGAGATTATAATAATTAATATATTCAATGATCATTTTGATAAGAATAAATTTCATGAAACAACATATAAATAATTGGTGCATTATACATATACTACACATCCTGCACTAGCTTCTTATCATCTTCATGTTGAGGTACAACATACTTTGAATGGAATTATTGGTACATATCATGATTCAAGACTTGATATATGAGAACATCATTGATATAAGTGTACCAATTAAAATTATATTAAAAAAAAAGTGAGATTATAATAATTAATATATTTAGTGATCCTTTCTCTAATAATATGGGTTAAGAAATAACATACGAATCAGAGATTCATGATACATATAATGCACATCTTCCACCATATTCTTATCATTAACATGTTGAGGCACAACATAATTTTAATGGAATTATTGTTACATATTATGTTTTAGTTTCATATATACCACTTATCAATTTTATAGATCATGATATTGTTAAAAATTAATTTAATCTACACTCTTTGATCATTCAAGCTTATATTGATCATCAACCAATGTAAAGTATCATGGTTGATAATGGTTCAAGTGTGAGTATGTGTATTATCACACATCTCTCTCATCTTGGATAAATATATCAATATATAATTCCACTTAAAACAATAATCAAGGGATTCAATAGTCATATTCCTAGATCTATTGGTGAGATCACATTACCACTAGAGGTTGGTTCAACACATGTAGACACCAAATTTATAGTATTACCCAATATAAGGGTCTTTGATATGTTATTGGGACACCATTGTATTTTTAAGCTTCAATAAATTCCTTATAAAATACACAAATTTTTAAAATACATTTTTTATAATTATATTATCATAGTTCATGGTACTCCATATGAACAACCCCTCTAACCAAAGGCTATTTATCCTATATATAAAATCATAGGTAAGAAAACTCAAAAGGTTAAACCTAATTAGATGATTAAAAAATAGGTGGTAAATTTTACAAGGAGAGATATACTTGAAAATTCACTTAATCAATGACTTGTCACATATTCTATAGATCCACTCTCTACTCTAGCATGTCCTAGATTTCTATTTCAAAGTATTAAGAGTGTTACACATAAGACACCCACATAGATTTCATACAATATAAGATGGGTTTTGAAATTTATTATAGTTCATCATGCTGAAAAAACATATGTAATATATTATATAACATTATCATGACAATGGAAATTATGTTTTAGATTCATATTAGTTTTAAGATTCTAAGTTGAGACTAGTTGCTTCAAATGGGCATCATACTTTCCATCCATGAGAGATAATCCTTCCTATGATATATATAAGACCTATTGATTGTAAGGATATTTAAATAAAAATAGAATATTTCAAAAAATTCTAAAAATTAAGACATATGCATGTTTTGTTTAGTTAATTTACATACGTTGATTTGTGCTCAGTATATGAAATACTTATCTATATCTAGTTTTCTATTCAATATGATTCATGAGTATACTTTAGTGAGCTACATGATATACAGGTTGTCATTTATGGATACATTTTTAGATGGTGACACTATCTTAGACTTAAATTTTTTACACAAATAAAAACACTCCTTTAAGATAGTCATGCCCTACAAGTTCCTATCTAGTTAAATCATACTTTTCCTAGTGAACATAGGATCTAATTTTATATATTTAAACTAGTTAAGTATTTTTACATCTTCTCGATATAAAAATTTCATGGGGTCATCCAAATACATAGGTTTTATTATTATATGACTATCCCTATTATTCATATGTCGATACATTACATTGTTCAATTCCATGTTAATTTACTTTCACATAGATAGATTACAAGATATCTAGGTTGTTGAATATACTATTTTTACAAATTTATTTTGTCTATTAACTTTAATTATTCCTGCATGATGTTCGTGTTTTCTTTCTTCATATTTTGAATATATTCATTTTTTTAGAATTTTGAAATTTGAACATGTGCATGCTTATGGATCTAAGCCTTATTGTGTGTTTTTTTATGTGTGAGTGACATTTTAACATGCCCATTTTATGTATCCCCTTGGCCTCTATTGTGTTTTTTGTGTTATTTTTTGTGTTCTCTTTGTGTATGTATCATGGCCATGACTCTTGTTTTCTTAAATAATTAGTTTTTATGCCATGATGGATATCATGCATCCTCCCATAGTTTTTATATTTAGTTAATATGTTGAATATATGATCAATACTCATTATGATTATCATAGATAACATCTATCTATACAAGGCACTATGTATGTTTGGCTATACATGTATCTTATGTTACTATACTTTTCAATTACTTATGGATGTCATGATCACCAATGTTATCATTACCACTTAAAATTTAATATTTTTATATAACATCAATTCAAATTTAAAACTTTTATATAACATCACATTCATAACTTTCTTATTTTTGGATAGGTTATTGTGCAGGCTTCACAATTCACCTTAAAAGAGGGGGAATACATAGTGGGTTGTCTTAAAGGCTAAGTTGTAATAACACACTACACAAGTAGGAAATTAAGAATGTTACCAACTTAATTATAGGCATACCCAAAAATATTTTTAGACAACAATGCTCCATTTGGACCAAGGTGCAATCCAACTATGTCCAAAACATCATGTTGTTATCCTAAAAGGCAAAAATTAGTAATTTTCATAAATTTTGAGAATCATGGTTAGTAAATGACAATTTTTAGCATGTATATAGATTTATTTTAGGATAATAATTATTTTTTTCTCATATTTTACTCATAATGGGGGAGTCATGTGTCACATGTGTTCTATAATTTGCATAGGTATTTGGCTTAGAAAATTGCATGATATGACTAGGTTTTAAAATAAATATGCATATAGATATTAGATTAAGAGCACGTGCATGGCACATGACCACATTATTTCTCAATTTTAAACAATTTTTTCATAAAAAATGCAAATTCATGTTATTTTCTATGTTTTATACACCAATTCTAGATTTGCACTAGAAATGAGTCTTCTTCATTCTATAGTGGTTGATTCACCTTTTTATAGTATTTTTCTATCAGAATGACATGATGAAGTAAAGAAAACATTGATTTATTAATCACACTCTAATATAAATTAGTATTAAGGCATTCATAGTCCAATATAATTATTTTTATGAATAAAAAAATATCCAAGAGTCCTACCCTCTACAGTCACCAATTTTTACTATAAAATACAATGGTTCATGTGTGCAATCAAATGTATTTTTTATTTTTTATTTGTTTTATAATTTTCATGTATTTGATTTAAAATTTTGATCCTATGTAATTACTTATTTATACATGTCTCATTGTAGGTTTTCATGAATCATAGTTCACTATGTGGCCTACATTCAACACTGTTCTTCATAGGTAAGTTAAGGTATTATTGTTTTCCTTCTGTTCTAGTAATTTAAATTTGATACATTACTAGAATAAAAAAGGGGGATGTAGATACATAAATTAACATTTATTGATAAAATAATTCACTTGTGACCACTCCTCATACACACTTAGATCATGCCTAATTCCATGGTCTTTTGACCACTATTCCTTATTTTCTATGAAAATGACCCATTACTCTAAGTAACTAATGATCACAAAATGTCTTTATTTCTTAATCCAAATATATTTATTTCACCTTTGGACCAATACAAACTTCCATAATATTTATCTTAGCTTCTCAAATAAGGATATTCCTTTAGGATAAACCTAATTGCTGGTAGTGTCTGATTTCATCAACCGCATCTTCTAACAAAATAACATCTAGTTAATAGAATAAAAAATCACCCAATGGGCCATCCTATACATTTAGAAATTCTTATCTAAAGTAATTATAAAATTATCACTATAAATCCACTTTTTAAAATCATTTGTTCACTATAAGCTCATATGATTAAAAATTACTGCAATATCTAACTACACATTGAGTGAAAAATACCCATTCTTATAAATTCATATTTTATACATCCCTAGTAGCCTTGATAAACATTTTAATACACCTCAAAGGTTACAAGTCATTTTAAAATACTTAATCACACTAGGATTTCAATATATTTTATCATTTTCACCAATCTTTCACACACACCATCGTAGCATGGGAGAACTACATGGAGTTTAATCCCTCTTCAAAGTATTGGTATGTAGGTGTCACTCAACATAGGGGTGTAAAGTTAAAATAAAATTAAAATAATAAAAACTTTTTAACTTGTTATTTCATTCATCCTCTTATGTCATTGATCTAGGGTCTTGGTGAAAAATAAGGTACACATTTTATTCGACAATAGTCGAAGGTTCCTGCATAATTAAATAGGGCATATAGGTGCAATCAAACCTATCATATTAGCCATAGAGATAAAACACTCATAAGATAACAACATGACCTAAGGACACCATTTTAAGCCATCCCTATCCAATTACATCAACCTTATCCCATATCTAAGACAATCCCCATTCCTTATTCATAGTTTCATCGTACATTCATACAATTGTTTCTTAAAATGGTACTTATTGTTTTGCACATCTTATTTATTGTTAGGTTGCATTTATTTAATACTTTCCCCTTTAACATATTTATAAATTTATCAAGTTATAAATTATTTTATGTCATTTATTTCATATCTATAGCATTCTAATTTTAAGTAATAATTTATTTAATTAATATTAATTCTCTCTTAATTACTAAATTTGATAAAAAAATGATCATTTCGTCAGTATACTTGAGATAAAATTCATCCTCCACCTCAAAATATTGGTGTAAATGGCCTCATCTAGTGGTATTAGGTTTTTTAAGTGCCTCATAACTTTTGGATCTAGTTGAAGACACATGACAATTACTTAGATTTTGATCTTAAATCATGGAAAATTTATAAGGCATACAAGTTTTAGGACTTCACAAAGATTGGTTAGTTCTATATAGCCTTGATGGGTTTTATCTTTGGTTTTATCAAAATTTAATATGTAATGGAAGATAAAATATTAACTAAATTGGTATAGCTATGGAAATCAACTACATACAAAACATATTATATTGGTCGATATAGTTTCAAACTAAAATTGGAAAAATTAGACTATATCGGATTGACCAATATAATATGATGATAGGAAATAATTATATGGGTTGTTTGATATATTTTGTAGAATGATGGTAAAATTAACCAATATTAGGTTGGTTTATGTAGTCAGAGAGACATAAAGAACTATATCAAGCTAGATGATGTAGTTTAAAACACATAGAATTGTATTGGGTTGGCTGATGAAGTTTTAAAACATAACATAAAATGGTATTAAATTGGTTGATATAGTCTATAAAATAATAAATATTGAATTTTAACCTAACTATTTTTTAAAAATAAAGATATGAATGCAAAATTTAAAAAAAGATTTAATTGAGTTGTAGGTTCTCAAAGATAATGATCCCAGTTGTAAATAGTGAATATAGTTGTGAAGGCACAAAACATGGAGGATTACACTGTACCCATGGTCACACTATCATGTTTCTAATTTGTTATTAGATAAATTTCCAAGGGATAAAAAATTACTAGAACATTAAAAACTCAAATGGATTATTGGCTTCCTAAATCTAAAAAATAGGAAATCCCTAGTTATTTTTGATATATAGCAAGGTATGTGGAAACTAAAATCCATGTATATGGATGTCCACTTTTTTGAGTATTAGGTTATTACCATTCACATCATGATGTAAGTAAAATTGGTAATTGTTTGACCTAGAATGGTAGCTCCTATTTAGTTTTAAAAATGTTGGAATATAGTTTATAAGAAATCCAAATAAAATAAACATAAAGATAAAAAAATAATACATGTCAAAAGCTAAATTTACAAGATGTATTCAATTTAAAGAGGTAAATAGAATAGTATCACCTTGGCCAATAAAATCAAAACTAATCAAACTTAAATTAATCACATATAATTATATCAAATGGCTAATATAATTATATATACACATAAAATTATATCATGTTAGTTGATATAGTCTTTAAAAACACATAATGGTATTGTGTTGGTCAATATCATTTGCAAACATGAAAAAAAAATTTCAAGCTAACCACTACAGTTAGACTGATGGTTTGGAATATTTTTTCAAATAATCTATAAAGAAAACATGAAACTAATCCAACTAAATGATGGATAAATTTCAAGTAGGGTTCACTAGAATGTATGAATATGCTAGGATGACATGCAACTATCATCTTTATCTTAATATAATAAGACTCAAATAAGTTCAATCAAATAAAACATGTGATACATGGAAAATTAGGTAAGGACCTATGAATTTTGTATATATATAAAAGGGTAGCCTACAACTCAAATTTTGAGACAAATTTTTTCCAAATTCTAAGTATATGACATAATGATATAACTCTCACTATATCTCAACAAAGGTAAATGGTTTTAAATATGTAATTAAAGTAAATGGTTTTAAAGGAGTAAAAACTAAAGTAAAGGATGAGTTATAATGGTTGTAAATGGGTAAGGTGTAATTCCAAACCAAATGGGGGTCTATGCACCCTAAAGTGATCTATGGAAAGTTTAAGAAATCATATGTCTACACTAGCTAATCAACATAAGGAAGGCCTAAAAAAGGATACACATACATTAATTCACAAAGAAATAAGTAATATACAATATAATAAATAAATAAAAGAAAATAATGTAGGGATAGAAATATTACCTTGAGGTGGACTCGTTGATGCTTCAATCTCCTTTTTGGCTCAAGTGGAGCTTTGTAAGAAAATTTTATAGGTTAAATACCTCTAATGATTAGATGAATACCTAGATATCCTTGTTTAGGAAATCCAATGACTCTTCCCATTTATTTTTAATGACCACCACTAAGCTTTAAACTAATGGTGTCAACCTAGTTGATAAAATTGGAATATGTTGGTTGGCACAATAATCTACCAATCACATTAATATGGTATACATGTCAAAAAACATACTAAGAATTGTATCAATTTGGTTGATCTAGTATAGGATGGGTGAAGGTAAAAAATAGATTATATTTGACAAGATGATACCATATGATATATAAAAAATATCAAATCTAGATAGGAATTTAAAATAATGGAAAGATGGGTGGACACTTATAAGAGTTCAAACTATTAGTATTAATGGTGTAATAATGATAGAATAACAACAACTCTCACAAAACACCACAAGCCTTTCCCACTAAATTATTGATTTGCCATTTAAGGCATACACCCAGGAATATTTTTATATCAATAAGCCACAAATCATTAGTAAATGATAAAGTGAAAATTATTTTGTGTATATAGTAAGAATCTCTCAAGCGTAGAGCTCAACTAAATGGTAACATAAAAATAATTTATTGTTGTAAGATATTCTTTGAATAAATTTCATCATTATAGTAATATTTATCTTGTTTTCATACATACAAATCATTCAACAAGTATACTTTCATTTATAAACTAGTAATAAATGATTGACTTATTGTATGGTTATTATAATCCAAGAATTTGATACTACCATTGCAGATAAACATGGAAAGGATAATGTAGTTACATATTTAATCTCCCATCTAACATCAATCATAAAAAATATGTAGGTTGATGATATTTTCTATATGAAAATTTATATTTTATTTTGATAACAAATCCTTTGCTTGAAAATATTGATAATTATTTAGATATGGGTATACTTCCACAACATTTTTCATCTATGGAGAGACATAATATATTTTTACATAGTGGTCACTTTTATTTGATATCAATATATGTATTTTACATAAGTTCTAACTTGGTCATGCACTAGTGTATGAGGGAAGATGAGGTCTTTAACATCCTCCACACTTTCCATGATTAATCCTATGTGGGGGTTTTATTTTAAAAGAAATAACACTAAGATTATTGTTATAAGATACTATTGGACTACATTTCACAAAGATACCAAGGAATACAATAAAAAATGTGATATATTTCAACATATGGGTAAACCCAGATGAATTGATGAAATGGATCTACAACCTACAATTTATGTAGAACCCTTTAAAAAATTGGGATTAAATTTTAATTTGCGTATCGACCATCCTTGGAGTTATTGATGCAGGAGCATCTGCAATGGCTACCTAAAGACATGGTTACAAGTCATGATTAAATTCAAATTCAATAGTTTGTATTTTCCCTCTAATATGTTGTTATGAAGGAGTAATTGTAAAAAAATAATAAAATTAAAAAGTATTGTTGGGGCTGTTGAGGAAATAAGGGAGGAATGGTTGAAAATGTTTCAACCTTAGTATATTGTTAAAAAATTACAAACTATTTCTGTTTTACCTTCAGCCCAAAATTGGGCGTAAAAGTTAGAGGGGAGAATCTTAACAAGAGCAAAAAAAAAGAAAATTAAACATAGAGGAGGATGAGAGGTATGAAGAAGAAGAGAGGAAAGACAGAGAGGAAAAATACCTGTCATTCAAGGAAGAGATAGAAGAAGAATAGAGGATCTCAAAGGAGGTAAGAAGGAAGGAGGCATGGAAAAAGGTCTGTAAAAACGCAAACACATACCAGACATATATTCTCTGGTAAGATAAATAAAATGTGTGTTCTTTGTGTGTGGAAATTGATTTTAAATTAGTATTTGAAGAGGCTATGTGTGTGTTTGTAAATCGATTCTAAGTTGAATATTTAAAAAAAGCTATTGCTAGAATATATTATGAATTTTGAAAAGACTGATGTTGTATTTAGAGTGAATAGATGTTAAGTTTGTACTGTATGACAAAGCATATGAATCAATGCACATGTGGAGATTTTACTATTGGATTGCATATCTTCCTACTGGGCCGTCTCAACCTTCCTACTGGTTCACGTATGCCAGTTGGGGCATTTTAAAAGTATTGATTTTAATTCGGGTCATTTCAAACTATGTATATGCTGTGATTGAGTCTAGATCAATTCCATATAATGTGTATCCTTGATGTGTAAGAAACATGTGAATTGGCACTCAAACACATTGAGGAAAGTAGGCTTAAAGATGCAATTGAAGAAATCGGCACAGAAGACAGGTCCCCTTTCTATCCAGTAGCGCTTGCATCTTCTGAGTCTAGTGTAGAGGAACTCAGGAAAGAGCTTTTGGATGAAGATAATGGCATGTATACTCAAAACGTCCATGTGGAATAAAATAGTTGGAGCAAAGTTAATGGAGAAGCACCAGTGGTAATGTCATATTTCTGTACTAGAAGTTCATTAGAGGTCCGCACAGCTGTGAGGCATCACATACTGTCTCACCGTGGTACATTCTCAACTAATTTGTTGGTCGATTTATTGAAATTAATCCATTTCCATTGGCTTTTCTATCAATCGAACCCAAGCTCTCTACCTGCTTGGGATATGCAAGAGTGCCGCCCCACAATGCACAGGAGATTTGTAGGGAGTATGTTGTGGTTTTATATGTTGATATGAGTTATGATGCATGCATTGTGAATCTTTAGATTGTTCAAGATAACAATATTCAACAAATAATTTTGAGCTACTGTTACAATGGAAACTAAGGGAGGTGAAGCATGCATGTTAGAGGAATATGTGGACTAGAGAAAATAGCCTATGGATACATCCAAGCATAGTGGAATGCTTGTTGCATCTCTTGTTTTGGTTTCTTGTGGCGACAATTTACAACTGGAGGATTTCCACCTGAGTTATCAGAAATACCATGGGATACAAAGCCCGCAAGAGTGAATGGATGAAACAAAATAGTGAAGTGCCTCGTTGGACATCGTAGTTTTGTGTTGGCTGAGAATTTAGTATCTGATGCTCTTCCAACAGAGTTTTCAGATCCCCTAAAAATATTCTCATTTTTTATTCAGGAACTGATAGCAAACCTGACATGTCAAATTACATAGAGCCTACTTTACTATCTGATTCCCCTAGATATGTGGTTCAACCATCATGCAAATGAAATTTGAAATTTTTAGGTTCTTTTTAGCTAGGAGGCATCACATTATCCCTTGAGATGAAGTGTGTAGATTCTAGAAAGTTCAGTTCTATGGCATGCTAACTCAGCAGTTGTAAAAAAAGAACTTTTCCAAAGTTATCGTAGAGGAAATTATGCCAGAGATCAATAAGATGTTACAGATTATGATTTAATGAACTCGAATGCAAAGAACATCAGTGTGAGCATCCAGTCTAATGGAACTTTTAAGAATGATTTTGCAAATTCACCATATTCACTGTTGAGTGTACTACACTCTATGAATCTGCGTATCTGAGACTAGCGCATTATTTTGGTATAAAAGTAGTCAAGAGACACTGCATCATTTGGTATCAGAGCTTGAAGCTCTTGGGATTTGGTAATTGATCATGTTTGCTAATAAGTTGTTACAGTGAAGAAGTTGTAGGTTCAAGGCAGTCAAGCCATTGAGGCTTAAGAGGAGAAGAAGCCAAGGAAGGCTTAGTGAAGAGCCAAGAGAAGCTCTAGAAGAAGAGCATAGTGAATTGCTCAAGAAGAAGAAGAAGATCCAAGAAGAAGCTTGGATAGTTTTCCAAAAGACTAAGGTGAAATAGACTTAAGTGAGGTAAAAGATGAAGTTTGAATAATTGAGAAGAGAAGCTTGGAAAGCTCAAAAGTAAGAGAGCATAGTGAATGCTCAAGAGAAAGATCCAAAGCAAGGTAAGCTTGGATTTGTGATTTGTGTTTGTTGAAGTGTTCTATAAAGAATTGCTGCAGGATTGAGAAAATGATCAAAAGACTAGGATGCAAAAGGCCTAAGTGAGATCAAGGAGATTGTCAAAAGATCAGTCAAGGAGAAAAGGCTTGGGTGAGACAAGGGATCAAAAGACCAAGGTGGAAAAGACTTGGGTGAAGATCTCAGAAATGGAAGTATTGTTGAAGACACTGCAGAGCAGCAAGGTATATGAGGGTAACAAGAAGAGAACAAACATCCAAAAGAAGAAAGGTATGAACAATTTTGTAATTGATAAAGAGATTGCTAATTTGAAGAGAGATTTAGCTAAGTTTGGAGATAGATATGAGTCTTGGATGCAGATGGACAAGAAAGCATGGGTATGGCCAATGAGGAAAAGGTTGTAGTGGCCAATTGATCTCCTAATGAAGAGGAGAAGAAGGCAAAATGGGATTGCCAAGAAGAGAGAATCCCATAGAGGCTTGAAGAAGATAAGAATGTTGCCAAGAGAGCAACAAAAAGAGGAAGACATTGTGAAGAAGGTTCTCATTGAGGAGAACAAGAGAAGAGAAGAAAGAAAAGATGAGGTGTCGGGAAGAGCACTTGAAAAGATGAGAGTGTTGGTGAAGAGAGCACTCATGGAGACATTATGGTCTCTTGTATTTATATCTAATGCTATCTTTGCATGGGTAATTGCAGGTATGAGTAGCCTTGTGAAGAAGGTCAAGAGAAGGGCCTTGAAGAGTGAAGAGATTGGTGCAAGAGAAGACACCAAGTGGACAAATGAATGTGCAAGAGAGAGAAGTAAGTTTGTTGCTGTTGATAAAGAAGAAGAGATGCATTGGTTAATGCATAAGGGAGGTGTTGAGGAACCCCTACAAGCAAGAGGAGAGATGGAAGATGAAGATGAATTCCATGATGCCATTGAATGCCAAGAAGAAGAAAGAGAACAGCCAAGCACAAAGGAAGAGAAAGATTGCTCCACAGACCAAGCTATCAAAGAGGTAAATGAAGGGTTAAGACCTAATTTTGATTATTATTGTGAGCATGAAGCTGCTAATGTACAGGTTCAAGAGTTAAGGAAGATGATAGAGCCCTTAAAAAGAGAATTTAAGCATGGATATGTGATGCCTAAATGGTGGAAAAAGCAAACTCCCAAGCAACAAGAAGTGCTGGTACAAGAGCATGATTATAGGATGCCTAAATGGCTTGTGAATTCAAATGATAATAAAAAGAATTAAATGTGGGTGCCTAAGAAGGCAATGAGAAAAGATGTGAGTGTTGAGGAAACAACACCAAGAAGTCAATGGAAGAGGATTGAAGGTGATTCTAGCAGCCAAGAAATGAAGATGAGAAAGAAACCTTCTCAAATAATAATGAGGTAGAGCATGAGGATACAAAGATGAAAGGTAAAAAAATTGTTTGTGATGATGTTTTTGAATCCTTTAATGATATTTTTATGGAAAATGAGGAATGGAAAGTGGCTGTGTGGACTAATATGTAGTAAGGAGAGAGTTTCAAATGGATGGATAATGAGGAAAGGGGAGAGTATGCAGCAAGGCAATGCCTCATTGAATGCAAGAAATAAACAAAATGGCTTCAAAGAGAAGTTGAAGAGAGTAAGGAAACACAAGGTAAGAGTGCTTCAATTATATTTGATGATTATATTGAAGAAGTTAGTTTGCATAGAGACAGTTCAAGAAAGGATAAGATGAAGAGTGAGGCTAGTGAAGGACAAGTAGTCCTTGTGAGTGATCAACCCAAGTTTGATGAGGATGGTGAGATAGATGAGAGCTCACTAAAATAAGATTTGAAGATGTTGGAGGAGTTGTTTGGTTATTCAAGAAAGATGAATGAAGGTATAAGCCATGGTGAAGACACCATTGGAAAGAGTGAGACAACACAAGAGCAAAGCAAAGAGGTCAAGACAATTTTGATCAAGGAGCAAGAATGTGAAGGCAACCAAGAGGCTTCATGGCCTAAAGATTTTGATTCTAAGGTGGCTTTTAATGTTTTGAATGCAGGTATAGAAGATGAAAACTTTGGAGACACATATGAAGAAACATGGAAGTGGGAGATGGCAGCTGAGAAAGAGATGAGAAGGACATATCTAAAGAGGAAGAAAAGCAAAATGAAGAACAAAGACAATCAAAGACAAACAATAGCATTGGTATTTACAACAAGACCATGGGATCCAGGTATAGAGTGAAGACTACAACATTGAGGAGCTATCTCATTTGAACTAAGGTTCAAATTGTTTCTAGAGGGAGAGTATGATGCAAGATCATCTGCAATGGCTACCTAAAGACATGGTTACAAGTCATGATTAAATTCAAATTCAATAATTTGTATTTTCCCTCTAATATGCTGTTACGAAGGAGTAATTGTAAAAAAATAATAAAAGTAAAAAGTATTGTTGGGGCTGTTGAGGAAATAAGGGAGGAATGGTTGAAAATGTTTCAACCTTAGTATATTGTTAAAAAATTACAAACTATTTATGTTTTACCTTTAGCCCAAAATTGGGCGTAGAAGTTAGAGGGGAGAATCTTAACAAGAGCAAAAAAAAGAAAATGAAATATAGAGGAGGATGAGAGGTACGAAGAAGAAGAGAGGAAGGATAGAGAGGAAAAAGACCTCTCATTCAAGGATGAGATAGAAGAAGAAGAGAGGATCTCAAATGATGTAAGAAGGAAGGAGGTGTGGAAAAAGGTCTGTAAAAACACAGACACATACCAGACGTATATTCTCTGGTAAGATAAATAAAATGTGTGTTATTTGTGTGTGGAAATTGATTTGAAATCCATATATGAGGAGGCTATGTGTGTGTTTGTAAATCGATTCTAAGTTGAATATTTAAAAAAAGTTGTTGCTAGAATATATTATGAATTTTGAAAAGACTGATGTTGTATTTAGAGTGAATAGACATTAAGTCTGTGCTATATGACAAAGCGTATGAATCGATGCACATGTGGAGATTTTACTACTGGATCACATATCTTCTTGTTGGGCCGTCTCAACCTTCCTGCTAGTTCGCGTATGCCTATTGGGGTATTTTAAAAGTATTGATTTTAATTCGAGTCATTTCAAACTATCTATATGTTGTGATTGAGTCTGGATCAATTCCATATAATGTGTATCCTTGTTGTGTAAGAAACATGTGAATTTGCACTCAAAGGCATCGAGGAAAGTAGGCTTAATGATGCAATTAAAGAAATCGGCACAGAAGACATGTCCCCTTTCTATCCAGCAGCACCTGCATCTTTTGAGTCTAGTGTAGAGGAACTCAGGAAAGAGCTTTTGGATGAAGATAATGACATGTATACTCGAAATGTTCATGTGGAATAAAACGGTCGGAGCAGAGTTAATGGAGAAGCCCCAGTGTTAATGTCATATTTCTATACTTGAAGTTCATTGGAGGTCTGCACAATCGCGAGGCATCACATACCATCACACCGTGGTGCATTCTCGACTAATCTGCTGGTCGATTTATTGAAATTAATCCATTTCCATTGGCTTTTCTATCAATCAAACCCAAGCTCTCTACCTGCTTAGGATATGCAAGAGTGCTGCCCCACAATGCACAGGATATTTGTAGGGAGTATGTTGTGGTTTTATATGTTGCTATGAGTTATGATGCACACATCGTGAATCTTTAGATTGTTCAAGAGAACAATATTCAATGAACAATTTTGAGCTACTGTTACAATGGAAACTAAGGGAGGTGAAGCATGCATGTTAGAGGAATATGTGGACTGGAGAAAATAGCCTATGGATACATCCAAGCACAGTGGAATGCTTGTTGCATCTCTTGTTTTGGTTTCTTGTGGCGACCATTTACAACTCGAGGATTTCCACCTGAGTTGTCAGAAATACCATGGGCTACAAAGCCCGTGAGAGTGAATGGATGAAACAAAATAGTGAAGTGCCTCGTTGGACATCACAGTTCTGTGTTGGTTGAGAATTTAGTATCTGATGCTCTTCCAACATATTTTTTAGATCCCCTAAAAATATTCTCATTTTTGATTCAGGAACTGATAGCAAACCTGACATGTCAAATTACATAGAGCCTGCTTTACTGTCTGATTCCCCTAGATATGTGGTTCAACCATCATGCAAAGGAAATTTGAAATTTTCAGGTTCTTTTCAGCTAGGAGGCATCACATTATCCCTTGAGATGAAGTGTGTAGATTCTAGAAAGTTTAGTTCTATGGCATGCTAACTCAGCAATTGTAAAAAAAGAACTTTTCCAAAGTTATCGTAGAGGAAATTATGCCAGAGATCAATAAGATGTTGCAGCTTATGATTTAATGAACTTGAATGTAAAGAAATTCAGTGTGAGCATTTGGTCCAATAGAACTTTTAAGAATGATTCTAAAAATTCACCATATTCACTGCTAAGTGTACTACACTCTATGAATCTGTGTATCTGAGACCAACACATTATTTTGGTATAAAAGTAGTCAAGAGACACTGTGTCAGTTATAAAGAAAACATATTGATTTGCATATACTATTTAATCAAATGGATCGAGATAAAACAATTCACACATGTAAGGGATGAAAAGGTTGACAAATTTATGTATGATCATATTTCCACATGATATGTGGTTACATGAAAAAATTTCATTGATCAAGGAATACAAATCACATAAAAATTGATATCAACACATGTTCATGAGTATGAAATATGACATTAGAATTAAACTCCATAGCATTCATGGTTCAATGTCCAAGTGGAGATAAAAAAAAGGAATGTGAGAATATCATGATTAATAAAATATCCTTACACCACCAAGATTGGTCAACTCACCTTTTGAAGTTTGTTTATACATACAAAACCACTTGGAAAACTACTATAGGTTTCACACCCTATGAATTGGTCTATAGAAAACAAATTATTGTCCCTATAGAATTTGAGATCAAAAACTCAAAGGAATACATTGAAACTTTGCATGGATATCTTTGAATATTATAAAGAATTCATAACTTAGTATTATGTATTTGTTGAACTTTATTATGAATCTCTTCATCATAAAAGGGTTTTTCACCATAAAATAATCATGTAGGATGATAATTGCTTAAAGATACATGTTTCTATATAGATGTTGGGAATTAATTTTTGATTCAAAGTAAAAATTAATAAAATTTATCATTATTAATCCTCATTCCCAAGTTATCATTATGTCTCTTACAATTATATCCTCTAATCCACCATCTTCCACTCTTTCCAAAATACACACTCTTTTTTTCACCTTGTATACATCCACTATCATGATTTATCCCATGGACGCCATCCCTAAACCTCATTTATTTCATCCATCCTTAGCTACATTATCCACATATACCTCATCCACTACCACTCCTATGTCCCAAGCATAATAAAATTACATATAATGCATCCAATTAGCTAAGACTAATAGAAATAAAATTATCATAGTTGAGTAACCTAAAGTAAAATTATATTTTGAGAAAAATACTTAGAAACTTAAGATAGCTAATAGTAGAAAATTTATCAAATGGAAGACTCTAATGTTATACAAAACATAATAATAACTCTTTTCTTTGACTAAGAAGAGGAATGTTAATCTAGGGAGAAGGGATGAGTATGTATAAGATCCTAATTCAATGGTGGTTGTTATAGAGGAAACTGTAAATAAATCCATATAAGGAATTAAACAAAAGATACATATATTGTAGACCCAAAAAAATACACCTTACCTAAAGGGATCATTAAGGAAGTGGAAAAGGCACTTGAATCCCTATATAATATCCTAGCATAGAGATATTAGGCCAAAGAAAAGGTTAATCCTCGACAATAAAAGGTAAAAAATTACTAGGACCACATTGATATTTTTTATTATAAGTTAGGAAACTTGACCGAGCTAGTCAAAAAAATATGTTTCCACACCTAAAGCTCATGAACTTTTATGACATTAGGTTCTACCAAAATTATATGATCCACATGATAACCCCACTATATGAATGGGTAGTTGAGATGTGCATGGTTGTTGATGCCATTGATATTACCTCTATCAAAATTTTGAAACTATTTAAAGTGAAAATCATTGTTTAAATATTTAAACCAGATGGAAAATTAAAATCTTTATCAAATTTTTAGCCAAGCTAGTTAATTTTATGACTAAGTTCAAAAATAAGGTTCAAGAACGTAAAATAGAAGATACTATAAAATGAATTAATATTATAATCTATGAAAGGGATAAAATTGAACATGTAGTTTCCATAAATAATACATTTATGAATCCTTTTATATCCATGTAGCATAATTAACCAGTATAGACTTACTATTCAGATTACTTGTTATCAACTTGTCAAGAATAGACATGGATTGTTGAGCATCTACAAGAGTTATTAGAATAGTCACAAGGGGGTAAATGGAAGATAAAACAAAATATAAAATGACAAAACTATAATAAAATTTAAAATCTCATATTAATTAATTAATTAAAAATTTACCTAAAAAGTTAAATAGATTTTATGGAAGAAGTTTGTTTACAAGACCCAATGGTCTAAATTCCAATATGTTACATACCCTAGTAATCAAGACTTAACTATAGGTAATTCATGACTCCAAGCACTAAATAATTTTAATAAATTTTTTTTTTAGAATTATTTCCTTAAATATATCCATCCAAAATCATTTTGGTTCATGCTTCCCCAAGTATATAAAATATTTCCTTCTTGTATATATTTATATTTACCTTTTATTTACCACACCAACATTTATTTATTAACTCATTTATTAAGGGGGTGTATTGTAAAGAGATGCATGATCTTATATTATTGTAGTATAAACTAACACACAAACTAAACAACAATACTCAAATAAAATGAATTAATAATCCCCCTTGATCCAAAGGGGTATAGAATATGATCTAAATCATATGACTTTAAAGTTATCGATAGTCTCTCATGCACCTAAAACTGACACATTGTTCATCATGGTACCAATTAAATGATGTGGCCTCACATAGAATCCCACCATCCCACAAGTTTTGGCATGAATTATAAACATATTTATGGGCATGTTCATTCCCTTTGACCATTTTATATCATACTATAATAGAATATGATAAATGAATACTCAACAACATCAATCCACATAAGGTCTCACATAATAACCCATCTAGTGAATATCATATACTATGTATGGCACATCTCCATAATGCCAAAAGACATTGATGAAACTTTTCTCAACATTATTAGTGATATTAACTCCCATGTCAACTCTTACAATCATTGATGACTAATTGAAGGCCATGCAATAGCTTCCCCCCTTTCAAATGAGAAGTGATAAGTATTTATAGTAAAAAATAATAAATAAATAAATTTATCCTCTACTCATAAATAATTTCAATGAAATAAAAAATAAAAAGTGATAAAAAATACAACTACTATCCAAAATTACTACTATAGAATATCTTGATCTTAGACTTAGCAACTCACATAACATGGGTGTGGTAATGGCTCTATTTTCTTATCATATCCTTAAGGCCTTGTAAACTCTCAATTATGACTACATCATCTCTAACCACACAAGAGATAAAATAGTGTTACATCCATGGTTTTTTAGTATATTTATAACCTTCAATAAAAATAAGGTTGTTGGATTCCACCAAAAATACACCTGTTGTATGTTATAACACTTTATGTCCTCATTTTTAAGACATTTTTATCATATAAATCATATATATAGACATAGAATTAAAAAAATAGCCCTTCCAATGTGTATATAAAATTAAAATACCTAATAAATGTGATACACCCTTAACCTATAGTCTGTCTAGGGATGTGTGGTTGACTTATGGCTCACATATATTTTATATTATGTTATTACCTTTCTCTATGTTGTTATTTTATTTAGTTTATGGAATAAAAATGGATAAGTAGAGTATATATATGAGGTATTGCTTATTATTTTATCACTATATTATGAATCATACTCACACTTAATTATTTTGTAGGTTTCCCACTAGAAATGACATAGTCATAACTATCAATCATTCTGATATTTTTTTATTGTTGCTGTGGATTTGATTACTTTGCTCTTATTTTTTTGAAATATTAATTCATTATGATGAAATATCCAAGTAATTTCATTAAAAATTATATCATATCATTTATTTGGTCTAGTTTTGTGGCAGTTTTTCATATATAGTGTTGGGATAATTTGAGGAGCTGAAGGATCGAAAAACATAACTTGTGATCTACAAATAAGTTAATTTTTCCACCACTACAATATTGTTTGAAGTATTTTTTTGAAACCAAATATGTAATTTATTTTCACCGTTATGAAAATTATCAATAATTAGATTCATCTCAATGATATGATCATAATGGTATAATCTATTGGTACACATTTCCTAGGCCCAAAACCTTCCATCCTATGTTTTTTCATGGTTGGTCCTAACACTCATGGATGTAGTAAAGGTCAAGACACTCCAAAAAATCCTTGAAAAGATGACATGGAGTCTAAAACTTCAAATACATCAGTTTTTGAGGTAGTTAAACAAATTCAATTAGATATACAAAGCATGGTGAACAAAGATGGTATTGATGTAGTAAGAGAGGAAATGGATTTTATAAAAAAATCAATTGTCAATGATAAGTACTCAATTAAACTCTATTATGAAAAATAATCATCCACATCTCCAATTGATTTCACCTACTCTGAATAATCACAACTCCAATACTGGGTTAAATTACATCTTGCCAAAATTTAAAGTATACAAGTTTTATGGTAAGGATACACTCACTTGGATCAATCAAATAGAATTTTTTTGATCTACATCATACCCCATGTTCTCAAAATTTAATCATGACATCTCTCTATATGTAGCCTAAGCTGTTCATTTTGTATAGGTGGTTAAATTCTTAAAATAAAAATAAGGGTGCTTCTATTACCTGTTTAATGTTTACTGAGTAGATATAGATACACTATCATTATAATGTCTCATAAAATTACTTTAGTCAATCATCAACGTTGTGAAAAATAGGTACAATTAAGGATTATATTCAATAATTCCATAATCTAGCCTCATGCATGGATGACATAAAGGAGAATAAATTGATTGACTTGTTATTGGTTGGGCTCAAGGATAACATTCAACTTGAGGTTTATATGTTTAATCCAGCATCTATTTTTGAAGCCATACTATTTGGGTGCCAAGCAGAAGAACATCAAAATAATATATTTCACTCATCATCATGAATAAAAGTTCATATCACCATCATTTACATAGCCTAAAAAATTTACCCCCTAATAAATTTAAGAGAAGTGTACAAAATTTTTATGTTTTAGTTGTGACAACAAGTGGAGTAAAGGACATAAATGTGATAAAAATAAGTTGTTATACATTGAAGGATCCAATGAAGATGAAGATGCTAATGAGGCCTCATATGAGGGTATTTTTGACTAATTTTACCCCTAGGTCAAATTAGGTCAACCCCCTACATATTAAAAATTTTCATAATGTCTCCTAGGTTTGATCATGGTCAATTTGGTCCTAAGAGAGATCTAGTCACATTGTGAAGGTCATAAAATATGTCTCAACCTTAGTCACATTTGTCTAAGTTTATCTTATATCATTTTATATCTATTTAGGCCATTTTAATTAACTTGTATAGTTATCCATAGATTAAAAGTATGTCAAGGAGTTATATAACATCCCATGTGTCAAATGAGTGTCAAGGAACTATTATGTAACTGACATTATGTAGGTTCAACATGGAAAGAAAGAGACCACTAAAAAATAAGGTCATTTTTAGTTTTTGTTCAGAATACAAGACAATTTTGGCACATGTGGCTAACTTAGGAGTGTCCCTTCAGATCCCCACAAGTCATATCCATGTTTAGATAGCTTTCATATCTCCAAAATTGATCAAAACCAATCCCTCTCTCTCATTATTTTCTTGGACAAGTCAAAGAAGCTAATAAATTTGTAGTTAGTATGGATAAGAAAATTAGAGTTAAGGTAAATTCACTTGGGGAATGAAAGTTGTATATATGTAATGTAATTTCATCATTATAGTTCCAATAATTGTGGTCTATAATCTATGAATAATCTCTAATATTTTTAACATCTTAAAACTGCCTGCATACCCCTTGTATCTTCAATTTTCTTATCTATTTGCATTGGTTTGATCAATACAAGTGATTTATGTGTACTTAAAAAGTATAATAATCATTTTCATATGGTTTTAAAATTATTTTTCATGTGTGGATGTGAGAGGATGAGAAGAACCACTCTCATTGAGCTAGAGGTTGACAATATGGTCTACAAGATAGTCTTCTATAAATTGTAATGTTTTGTCCTCCTATGAGTGATTTCAATTCAAGGCTAAAATTTTGTTTTAAATCCAAATATCATGGCGATCAATTCTCCATAAAAGGTTTAGTCTCAAGATTGTCATTGATGGAATGCTAGACCTAAAACATAAACATAGTCAAGTAATCCCAAACAGATAATCATCTACAAGACTATGAAGAAGTTCTTAGATAATGGGTTGATGTGAGATTTGGTCTCTAAGATAGATCCTTTCTAAAGTTTCCAAGATTGTATTAAAGGTATAGAAGTTTGAACCACATCTAAGCACATTCAATACTAGTTCAAGCAATATATAGAGGCACAAAGTTAGAAAAGATGCAGAGTGGGAACATTTACCTTACTTTATCCAAATAAGGTTTCTACCTAATATAATATCTTATATTGATGGAAGCTAATGATGTTTGTGTAAGCCTTAATTCTCTATTATTATATCCTATACTTAGATATCATAGTTTAACTTGATGAGAAGTAGTTAGGAGAAGAGAGAGTGATGATAAGTGAACTTCTTGTATAGTCAAGTTTCCACTCAAGATATTCAGTGAAATACAATGCTTTAAGTTGAATGAACTTGGAACACTATAATGACAAATAGTGCAATATATTATATTGATGAAAGCATAGTTCTAATACATGAAATGAACTCAACCAAGTTTGATATGGTCTTAGTGACCTCAGGATGGATCATAAGGCATGAAATATAATGTTCAAACATAAATAGACACCTATAGGAATCCCATATTCCCTAAGATGTACACCTACAAGTTGGTCCATATTGCAGACTAATCTAAGCATATGAAAGGTGCATGTTTAAAAGGTAGGCAGAGGTTTAAGATGAATTTATCATTTTTAAACAACTCTCATAGTGGTAATGATACACTCCTATATGTTTTTAGTAAGTAAGAATCTCAAGCTATAATAATGAGCTTCAAACTCAATCTATCTGAAACCATGCATGTAGTCCTCATAGTCCTAAAATCTAGTAATGAGACAATTTGATGTTGAAGGCTATTAGAGTATGATCTAGTTTTAGAGATTGATATAGAGAATAGTCATGACCTAAAATATACCTCTATGGTCTCTATTTAATCATAATAATAGGGGAGGTGCTCTATGTTTTGTCTCAGATAGAAGGCACTCTACAATCAAAGTAGGCATATAGGTTAGTATGTTAAGAGTGAATATATGAGATGATAGTGTCTTAGTTAATAAAAATTGATGTGAAATGTTTTTTTTATGTAAAAAATCATGGATAAGCACTTACAATCATTGGAAACTTACAGGTGGTCATATACTTAGTCAAACACAGTTTGTCCTATTAGGCCTAAAACTAGGCCTAAACCCTCATGGCCTCTAACTTGATCCAGATGATTACATGAAACTTAAAAACCATATGAAAACCTTTAGGGAATATTATAAGGCTTATTATACCTATCAATTTGTAGGAAACAACACAAAATTGGTTACTTAGGCCTAATTTCCTCTCAGGCCTACTCAAAATGCATAAAAGGAGCTTAAAGGCCACTTTATTTTATTGTCGTATGTATGAAAAATGTACATGGTGCCTCAAATAGTTGGTTATAGTTTATTAGGTACCTTAGCTTTATCTCAATGGAATTTTTTTGGGATTTAGACATCTAGATTTTATGAATCATTTGTAAGAAGTTAGATGACTCAAAACCCTGTCTTGAACCCAATGGATAAAAGATCATTAGAGATGTATAAAAAATTTATCAGCTACCTTGGAAAACATTTTGGACATACTTAAAACTTATTATTCTCCTCATCATCCATGTTTTCCATACCATCACTTATAAGAACATGCCTAATTATTTGTCTTTTGTAAGATTTAAATTGTATTATAGGTAAAAAGGAGAATGGATAAGTGAGAACCATTATGGGAGGTTTTTAGGGACTATTTAAAATTATTATACTCATCTCTAACCTTATTTAATCATGGAAACCTCCTTTTTAGACCATTTATCTTAGGTAGTTTGAATAATATAGTGAGAAGGCAAAGTGACTGTCAAAGATTGGAAATGAGAAGTGTGTTTAGAGTTTCATGGAGGTCTATTTGATAGACTAGAGAAAAAAGAGGCTTTGAAAATATGTCATAACACCTCTAAAATTCATATTATTGAACAAATGTACCTCACTTAAGTGGCAAGTGTGAAGATAAGCCTAGAAGAGCTAGTGAGTGGTTGCAAATAGTGAATAATAAGTGGTACAGGAGAAGCTATAAGTTGAAGAGGCATATATGATTGTCACATCTTGTTTCCAACTTCCTATAATAGATAAAATTTATCAAAAACTTCTTCTAGTTTTTTTAATACTCAAGTGAAATCCTCATCATCAAGACTATTTCAAGAAGGATATTGGAGAGCCTATATTCCAACTTTAGGAAGAATGATGAAATTCAGGTGGACACTTGTCCATGATAACTTTCTTACATATTTTATACTTCATTATCTTGGATTTTAAATATTTCTCATTGTTTTAAATTTTTCCTTATGGCCCTTCCACTTCTCTTTTTCTAGCTCATCTCCTATGCTCTATATATGCAAGCCATTTTGGCATTTGTATGAAGTACACACCTAGTATGGTGAAGCCCTATTAGTTTAATACCTTGTTTTGACATTGAATAAAGTTTTTAATCTGACTTATTACATGATCATCTTATCTAAGTATTTAAATTAGTGTATTTGGATGATAATTAATGAATATTGTTTCTCCTTGCTTCCATTTTACTCTTGCATGCATTGTGTAAGTATCATATCTTCTAACAAACAACATAAAGTGTATTATTTGTTAATGTGTACATGAAGTGTGTGAGATATTATTAGTGTCTAGTATTCGATAGTATTTTCACCCACCTCTGAATATGCACAACAATCTACCTCTATGAGGAAAACTTATGATATAAGGTCATAGAGTTGAGGTTGATTTTAGTAGCCTTTTTTATTAGTGCAGATGTAAATGTGTTTGTGGAGTTATATTTGGTGTATCAAATCATTAGTATAGTTTACTTCTAGTTTCCTTCTTCCCTTTTCACCCCCAATAGTGATTGGTCTAGTGTAGTGTGTGATCCTAAAAGATAAATTAAGGGAGCTATCCCTTTAACCTAAAGGTTTACCTATGCTATAGGCAACCCATAGGCCTAGAGGTAATCCCATTTTATCAAAATGTGGAGAGGTTTAAACAATCTCATCCAAGGGTGAAATATTAATAAACAATAGTTTTGGCATGCTCAGTGTGAGTAAGGTCCAAAAGAATGGAAGGATGATTTGTGTGTTCTTCCTACTATCATATTTTGTAAGAATTTAAGTAAGCACCAATGGTGACTCTAAATTCAATCATCTAGTTGTAAGCATCCTAGGTACTTGTTGTAAAATATTTTGATCAATTCTTATGTTTTATGTGACTAATGAAGTTGATATGGTTGTTTATGTTGAGAATCCTTACTATGTACCTCCATATCAACCTTGTTATGACCCATGTTATATCCCTCAATAACCCTATCAAGGTTTTTATTTGTCTTATGAGCCATGACATCCCTATGATTAACCTATTCCTTCTTAATATGAAAATGATGTTCTTAAAAAACCGTATGGAGAAGCTTATGAAAATTACTATTAAGAAGCCTATGAAGAAGGATATCAAGAAAATATGATTAAGAATTTTGAAGAGGAAATTAAAGATCTTAAGAGGCATATTATTGGAGAAAACCTTCCTCAAAATATACATATCCCTACTCAAGAACCATATTTTATTACATATCGGTTTGTTCATATTTATACTAATGAAATTATTTTCCATCCTCAGGAAGAGCCAATCCAATCCTCTATAGAGCCTCTTATATTTCAAACTCTAACTTGGAACCAAGTAGTAAAGTCTTGGGAAAAAAATGGTGAAAAGAGTGAGATTCTAAAACTACATGTCCATGAATAAAACCTTATGTTTGATCAAGCCTCATTACACTCTCCCCAAAAACCTTTATCTTGTCCTTGATGGAATTTTATCCAAGAAGAGTTTCAATGTGAAACGGAAGATTTAATTGAGAAAGAGGGGGATGAGGTTGTAGTTATTGAATATCCTCAAAAAGGCTATGAAAAAGGTGATGTGTTTGTTTATGAAAAAAAACTTATATTAGACTTGAACCTTCTCTCTCTTCAATAATTGCATCTAGAATATCTCATTTCTAAACCCCCAAAGTGTAAGTGTATTCATTACATCCCCATACCCACTAATGATATTTACACCTCACCTTCTATTTACCCTCTAACCCATGAACTTATTCACCACCCTCCCACCTCATCCATTATTGAAGGATAACCTATTCTATGGGATATTAGTAAAGAAGAATAAACTCAATTTATAGCTAATTAGGAAGATGACATAATTTTTTATGATGAAGAGCTCACTATAGGGACTCCCCTTGGTGAATACAAGTGCAAGTCAATATTATTGAGTGAAGAAAAAGATGTTGAAGGTCATGTTGTAGCTATCCAAAAAAAATTGGTCAAGACATGAAATAAGAGGTGATTTAAAAACACTCTAAATCTACTGAGGTTATTGGTATTCAAGTGTATGAACAAGAGCTAAAACCTAAAAATATAAAAGAAGTTATTGTTACTGCTATAGAACAAGATGATTTGTAACAAATATTCTATTAGGTATGTTGGAAATTTGAGGCCCTTAAAAGGCATATACCTCTTGCTATCCAAGTTGAATATATTTTTGAAAATGTTTTTCCCTTTGAAGTAAAACATGATAGAACCCAAAGTATTAAGCTTATTGAAGTGGTAGCTAATGAGATTGCATATGATAAGGAGTTTTATCTCACTCAAATTACCATATAGGTAAAATAACCAAGATTGAATGAATCATAATTGGGTGAAGTTGTATTTGAGGAGTAACATTAAGATATGCTTGAGTTAAAAGAAGAATTCACCTTCATAGGTGATATTTTTGTATCTATTTTGGTTATATTAAAGATCATGCCAAAGAGAGTGGCAATCATGTAAGAATTGGAGACAAAAATGTCAAAGATCAAAAGGAAATATGCCTAATTAAATCCTTCATCTCATGAATCAAACAATAGTACAAGATTCCCATTTAATTAGGAGGAATATTTCTATTCATGTTAGTTGGTGCATAAGTTAGTTAGTTTGAGTTGTGTGTGTTTTCCCTAAGTGTTCATGAGAGAAAAAGTGTGTTTGATTTGGTGTCTTATCTTGTGTGTTTGTTTTAATTATTTTTGGTGTGTTTTTGTAGTATTTTTAGAGGAATTTTATTGTCAAATATGGTTTATAGGTGACTCCATTTCCCAAGGATAGGAGAAGGCAACTGGTCCTTAGCATAACATGTTGGCTACCCCTAGGAAATTGCCAAATTTTTGACTAGTTTTACCCCTAGGTCAAATTAGGTTAACCCCATGCATATTCAAAATTTTCATAAGGTCTCCTATATTTTAACATGGTCAATATGGTCCTAAGAGATATATAATCACATTGTGAAGGTCATAAAATATGTCTCAACCTTAGTCACATTTGTCTAAGTTTATCTTATATCATTTTATATCCTTTTGGGTCATTTTAATGAAATTTTATGGTTATCTATAAATGAAAAGTATGTTAAGGAGTTGTATAACATCCCATGTGTCATATGAGTTTCAAGGAACTATTATGTAATTGATATGACACAGGTTCAACATGGAATGAAAGAGACCACTATAAAACAAGGTCATTTTCAATTGTTGTCCAAACTATATGACAATTTTGGCATATGTGACTACCTTAGGAGTGTCCCATACGATACCCAAAAGTCATATAAATGTTTCGATAGATTTTAAATCTATAAAATTGATCAAAATTGATCCCTCTCTCTCACTACTCTCGTGTACAAGTCAAATAAGTCAACTAATTTGTAGTTAGTATGGATAGGAGATGTAGAGTTAAGGTGAATGCATTTGGGGGATGAAATTAGTCTCTATGTACTCTAATTTCATGGTAATAGTTACAATAATGGTGTTCCATACTCTATGAACCATATCTAATATTTTTAGCATCTCAAAACTTCTTGCATAACCCTAACACCTTTAGTTTTCTATTTTTTTTGCATTGGTTTGAGCAAACTAGGTGATGTATGTGTACTTACAGAATATGATCATCATTTTCATGTTGTTTTCAAACTAGTTTGTACATGTGGATGTGAGAGGATGGGTATAACCACTCTCATTGAGCTAGAGGTTGAAAATATGGTCTACATGATAGTCTTCTATCAATTACAATGTTTCATCCTCATATGAGTGATTTCAAGTCAAGGATAATATGTTTTTTTCAATCCTCCATATTATGCTAATCAATTATCCATGGAAGTTTTATTATCAATATTCTTATTGATGGAATGATATACCTAAAACATAAACATAGTCAAGTAATCCCAATCAGATAGTCATCTATAGGACTATGTATAAGTTCCTAGATAGTGGGTTGATATGAGAGTTGATCTCCATGATAGATCCTTTTCAAGTTTCAAATAATGGATTAAAGGTCTATAAGTCTTAACCATATATAAACACATTCAAGACTAGTTCAAGAAACATATAAAGATACATATTTAAAAAAGATGCAAAGTGGGAAAATTTACCTCATTTTATCCAAATAAGGTTTCTAATTAATATAATGTCTTCTATTGGTGGAAGCTAATGAGGCTTGTGTAAGCCTTGATGCTCTATTATTATATCCTAAACCTAGATGTCACACTTGTAATTGAGAGGAAGTAGTTAGGATAAGAGAGAGTGATGGTAAGTGAACTTCTAGTATAGTCAAGTTTCCACTCAAGACATTTAGTGAAATATAGTGCTTTAAGATGAATGAACTTGGAATATTGTAATGATAACTAGTGCACTATAGTGTATTAATGAGAGCATAGTTATAATACATGAAATGAGATTATCTAGGTTTTATATGGCCTTAGTGATCTTAGGATGGATTATAAGCAATGAAATACAATTTTAAAACATAAATAGACACCTAGAAGAATCTCATGTTCACCTATAGGTTGGTCCATATTGTAGACTAATATAAGCATACAAAAGGTGTAGGTTTGAAAGGTAATAAGAGGTTTAATCTGGATGGATCATGTTTAAAAAATTATCATAGTGGTAATTATACACTCCTATATGTTTTTAAGAACTAATAACCTTAACCTATAGTAAAGAGATTCAAACTCAATCTAGCTAAAACGCTACATGCAATCTTCATAGCCTAAAATCTAGTCATGAGACAATTTGATGTTAAAGGATATTGGAGTATGATCATGTTTTATAACTTGATATAGATCATATTAATGACTTAAAATATACCTTTATATCTTAGTTTAATCATAATAATAGGGGATGTGTGCTCTATTTTATCTGAGATAGAGGGCACTCCATAGTTAAAGTAGGCATGTAGTTTAGTATGTCAGCATTAAAATATGAGATGATAGTGTCTTAGTGATTGTATAACGGTGTGAAAGGTTAATTTGTATGTAAAAAATCAAGGATAGGCACCTAAAGTCATTATAAACTTACATGTCATATTCTCAGTCAAACATAGTTTGGCCTATTAGGTATAAACCCTCATAACCTCTAACTTGACCCAGATGACTACATGAACCTTTCAAAAAATATGTTAAACTTAAGGGAAGAGTAGAAAGATTATTATACCTATTAGTTTGTAGGAAGTAACACAAAATTGGTTATTCCAACCTGATTTCCTCCTAGGGCTACTTAGAAATACATAAAAGGAGATCAAATGCCACTTTATTTTGCTATCATTTATACCAAAAATATGAAATATGCCTCAAGGATTTGGGTATAATTTATGGGGGGACTTAGATTGATATTAGTGACTTTTTTGGGGAGTTATATGTCTAGATTTTATGAATCATTTCCAAGAATCAAGATGACTCAAAACTCTCCTAAAACCCTCTCTTGAAACCGATGGAAAAAAGATCATTGGATATGCATCAAAAATTTTCTAATTTCCTTGTAAAATGTTTTATACATACTTTAAACTCTCTCAAGGTCCTCATAATCCACTTTTGTTGTACCATCACTTATATAGATAGGCCTAATTCTTTATCTTTTATAGTATTTTAAGACTGTTGTAGGTATAGAGGAGAATGGATAAGTGAGAACCATTGTGGGAGGTGTGTAGGGAATTTTTAAACTTCTCATACTCATATATCACCTTAGTGATGAATGGAAACCTCTATGTTAGACCATTCATTATAGGCAATCTAAATAAGATAGTGAAAAGGCAAAGTGACTATCAAAGATTGGAAATGAGAAGTGTGTTTAGAGTTTCATGGAGTTTTATTTAATAGACCATAAGATAAAGAGGATTTGAAAAAAAATTCTAACACCTCTACAATTAATATTCTTTAACAACTTCAGATCATTAAGATGACAAGTGTGAAGACAAGCCTAGAAGGGCTAGTGAGTGATTATAAACAGTGAATGACAAGTGGCGGAGGAGAAGCTATTAGTGATAGAGGCATATATGACTATCACTTATTGTTTCAAAATTAATAAGATATATAATATGTGTTAATAAGTTCCCATGTAAGTTTTGAACAATCAAGTGAACTCCTAATCACCAAGATAGTTTCAAGAAGGATAGTAGAGAGTCTCTACGCCAACTTGAGGAAGAATGATAAACTCCAGGTGGACACTTATCCATGATAACTTCTTGACCTATTTTCCACTTCATTATATTTAATTTTAATTGGTTATAAAAAAATTTTACTTGGCTTTGTGACACTTACACTTATGTTCTTATCTCTCCTCTCCTATGCTCTATATATGCAATCCATTTTGGCATTTGTATGAATTACACACTTGGTATGTCAAATCCCTACTAGTTTGAAACCTTGTTTTGTATTAGAATAAAGTTATGAAGTTTATTTATTCTCTAATCATATTAATTAAGTATTTCAAGTAGTGTGTTTGGATAATAATTGATGAATATTGTTTCTCCTTACTTCCATTCTGCTCTTGTATGCATTTTTTAAGTAGAGTCTCTTTTAATACGTCTCATAAAGTGTATTGTTTGTTAATGTGTACTTGAATTATGAGAGATATTATTAGTGTATAGTATCATACCTTATTTTCACCCACCTCTAAATATTCATAGCAATCTACCTTTATGAGGAACACTTATGCTAGAAGGTCATAGAGTTGAGGTTAGTTTTATTAGCCTTCTTTCTTAGTGTAGATGCAAGTGTGTTTGTGTAATTATATTTTTTGACCTCATTATTATAGGTTAATTTCAGTTTATTCTTCCATTTTCACCCCCAATAGTTATTGCTCTAGTGTAGTGTGTTAGCCTAAAAGATAAGTTAAGGGAGTTAGCCTTTTAACCTAGAAGTTTACCTCTGCTATAGGCAACCCATAGGCCTAGAGTTAATCTCATGTTATCCAAATGTGAAGAGTTTGAACAACCTCATCTAAGGGTGAAATATTTGGAAATAATAGGTATGAAGACCTAGATGAGGAGTATCATTAGTCTCACCCTTCTATCATTTTTCATACCCTTTCAGGTATAGTTACTCCTTAAACTCTTAAGCTGGTTAGATTCCTCAAGAAACTTAAGGTAATAGTGTTGATTAACTCAATAAGTACACATAATTACATCCTAGTAAATTGGATACTCATTTGAAATATTTTATTTATTCATCTCTATAACTTCAATTCATGATTGTATATGGGGGCACAATCAACTATTCTGGAAAATGCCATTGTATTAATATTTCCCTGGGATACTACCTATTTAATTCTCCTATGTTTGATATTATCATGGTTGGAGTTAAAATTATTTTGGGAGTATAATGGATCATGAATTTGGGAACAATAGAGATGAATTTCTAGGAATTATTCATGCATTTTCATTCTAAAGATAATAAATTTGAACTGTGAGTATTATGGGTAAATTATTCCCAATTGATTAGTTCACATTAGATGAATATTCTTAAAAAGGGGGGTAGAAGTATTTTTATAATTATTTTTTTCATATAAATTCAAATAAAAAATATGTCTACACATCCTAATTTACAAATCATTCTTGATGACCACCCAAATTTTTTTGGTGCACTGGCAAAAATACTACTACCAAGCAGAGAACACAATAAGTACATAAGACTATTTCTAGGTAGTAAACCACTAAACATCAGACCATATAGGTGTCCATATGCCAACAAAAGTGAAATGGAAAATATTGTATATGAGATGGAAGTAGGTATTAACTAACATAGCCAAAGCAAATATTTTCCCATAGTGGTCATGGTGTGTAATAAGGATGCCACTTGGAGGATTTACCCAACTATAGAGAACTAAACAGGTACACAATCAAAGGCAAGCTCCTTGTTCTAGTAATTTATAATTTATTAGTTTAATTACATGGTAATTCTTATTTTACCAAACTATATATTTGTTCTGGGTACAACCAAAATTAGATCAGATATTAGGATATCCATCAAATAACTTTAAAAAGCCATGAAGGCAATTATGATTTTATGGTATTTCCTTTTGGTCTCACAAATGAGCCATCTAAATTTTAGAGTTTGATGAATATTATTTTTAGGCCTTTTTCAAGGATGTTTGTGTTGGTTTTTTTTTATGTCATCCTAATGTACATCAAAATTTGGGAATAACATTTGAAGCATGTGAAACAAGTAATGTTAGTTTTGAAACAACATCTAATTTATACAAAACCTTATAAATATGTTTTTGGATATCATTAGGTAAAGTATTTGGGTTATAAAGTTTCATAAGAATGAGTCAAATTTGACCCTAAAAAGATCAAAACTATGATGAAGTGTCATTTTCCCGAGACCCTCGAGAACCTTCATGTATTTTTGGGGATAATAGGGTACTATCACAGTTTTTTTTTTTTTTTAAGTTATGGAAGGTTATATTCTTTACTCACATCCTTTTTTAATAAAGATACATATCATTTGACTAAACCAATTAATCAAGCATTTGAGAAACTGAAAGAGACTATGTGCACCACTATAGTTTTGGAGACACCTTATTTTTATAAAACATTTATTGTTGAATATTATGCATAAGTATATGGCATGGGGGCAGTATTCATGTAAGAGTGAATACCCATTTCATTCAAAATTCATAAAATCTATGTAAAAAACAAGCTCAAACCAATATATGAAAAATATATGATGGATACTCTTCATATTGTCAAGAAATGGAGACCTTATCTTCTGAGTAGACACATAGTCTAAAATAATTTATGGAACAATAATTTTAATCAAAAGAAAAAAACAAATGGCAACTCAAATGTTTGGATATAACTTTGAAATATTCTATAAGAAATTGAAATAGAATGTGGTGGTAGATGCATTTTCTAAAAATAATGAATCAATTGAACCATTGTTATGCACAATGACCATTTGGCAAGAAAATTTGTTATAAGAAGGAAGATCATAAAGGGAGAATGATATGGATACACATGTATTGATTTAAAATATTCAACATGGTTTGGATGTTTTTGATAAATTTTAGTGGAAAGGGAACATATTATGATATAAATAAATATTTTAACTATATAAGTATATTATCCTCAAACACAAGATCGTTTAAGAGCTTTATGCATCTCCAATAAGGGCACTTAGGATTTTTTAAGACATATCGTGAACTCAATAAATATTTATTTTAGGAAAGACTCAATGGGGATATATATAAATTTTTGATAGAATTCATAATTTGGAAAGAGAATAAAGGATAAATAAATAAGACAACAGGTCTTATACAACCGTTATCCATCCCTAATGAGTGGTGGGAAGATGTTTCCACGAGTTTCATTATAGGGTTGTTGAGGTCTAAAT
>JARHVA010001036.1:3750000-3885000 GCA_037957365.1 Torreya grandis | reverse complement strand
TACCTTACTTCATGATGCTCCCAACTACTTTTTTGGGCTCTAGATTTATATTTTTAGTTAGATTTATGGTTAATTAATTATATGGAGTAATGGTAGTATGTATCTATTTAGACCTAAATCCATTACAATATAAGTTTTTTTTTTGATACATTCATTTGGATGACATGCATCCACTATAACTAGTCCACTATCTGATCTTAAAGACACTCATTGATTTTCATGTCTCACTTTTGTGAAACATATGGCCATCCATTTTTGCCTAGATATTAAATAATATGATGCATTATAATTATGATTTTCACTATCTCGCATTTGTTTGAACATTCCCACTAAAATTATGTAGTTTTTCATCTTACATAAATTCATTTCATTATGACTACTTCTTCATTGGATCTCATCTATCCTATGTAATTATATTTCACATCTTAAGTTAATTATTGAATTTGTATGGATGTGATTCCATGGTGCCACCTAGACATAGTTTTACAAACCATTAGTAGAGAGAAAAAATGGTCATTCATTTCATAAATCAAGTAATTATGTTATTAATTTAGTGTAGTATAATTATTCAATTTTCAAATATGATATACATATTTTTTATATTATGTGTTTGCATAATTACCTACTCATTTTACCATCATGTCATAATTTATCATCATAATTTTCATCCCATCCTTTCATATGATGTCATAGAATCTATTTACATTACATTTTGGGTTCATAAATATCATATAATTTATACCCATGTCATATTTGTCTCTTCCAAATCTACCTCTTTTATACTTGAACATGTCACATTTTATTATTCTTATTGTTGTGTGTCATATCTCCCTTTCCATGACCAACTACTCAACTCATTTGAGGACAAGTGACATGAATTAGAAGGGGTGGCATTATATTTATTTGATATGGTTTATTTGGGAGGAATTAAAATAATTTCCAAATGTATCAAGGTTAAAAAAATGACAAGATTGAATTAATACACCTCCAAAACATAATAACTAAAAAAACATTCATTCATTCCTTAGTCAATATTCTAAAAATAGTATTTAGGCCACCTACAGTTACCTCATGTAAAAAAGCCTCCATTAAAATAATAAATAGAGATTTTCATAGTTAAAGTATAAACTAATGCAAGGAACAAAGAAGACATAATGGGGTGTAATTTTATAAGGATAGAACATTTCAACTACAAAGTCTTAATTAAGTATTCATATGTGATGGCCATACTTTGGAATGGAATATGATTAATAATAATACAAAAAATTGAGATATTTGACATCAACATCATCAAGGATTTTTCCCAAACACTGTAAATATAACCCTTGTAAAAGGGATGTACATAATCCTAATAGAGTAAGTTTTGATTTAAGTTATAATACTACTAGTGACAAGAGAAATATGGAAGGATAAAAAGTAGTCATAAATTCCAAAGTGATATTTTTCACCATTAGATAAATATTACAATTTGATTGTCAAGGCACAAAAATAGTTTTACTACCTCATCCATGGAAATAAGTATCCATCTTCATCTCCAATCACATAACTTGTGAAGGTACACATTATATTGTCTAAAATTCTCATTTGAATTTATTAAGTCAATTAAGGCATGGGATCATAATGATTTTATCAAATTATTTCTTAAACTTCCTATGAAAAATTATAGTATGATACTACAAGGATAATGAAATAACCTTAGCTCATTATTATCTCATCACTTTAACATTCAAGAAAGCACTCATTAATAAAAACATGATATTCATTGGGAAATATTCACCATGTTGTCACACATTCTAAAACAAGTTTTACTTATCTCCATTAATGAAATAATCCAATGGCCTATCCCTTCAACCTCTATATCTACTAAAATATAAAATTTATCCAAATCATCTTCTATCATGTACTTTAGACACTCCCATAGGTTAAAATTAGGAATAAATATAACTAGCTAATCATATTCAAATAATGTCCTATTAAAATATCCACTAATGATGATAAATCATAATGGGAAAATAATTGGAGTGAGGGAGATGAATTAAAAAAAAGTGAGGAATGACTTGAAGAAGAAAATAGTGAATAAGAGAAGTTGGTGGTATAGAGTCAAATATTGAAGAAGATTTTATGGAAGTGGAACTTGTAATAGAGTAGGAAAATCTAATATAAAATTAAGAACCAACAAAGGAAGATGAGAAAGATAAATGGCCACTTGAATTATCCACTCGTGAATTTGAATGAAAATAAACTATTGACAGTATCTTGTTTCTCTTGATAATAATGATACACATTCAAAACTCATGGCTACATATGAAGAAATTTGATCTATCTATTTAACCCTAAAATATAGATATGATGGATCTATGGTTAAATGGGTAGAGATATCCTAGATCAAAAGGATGGTATACTATATCTAAATTAGGCTAATTAATTTTAAAACTTAGATAAACATATAAGGAATTTATTATATTAAAATATGTTGAAGATAGAAAGCAAAACTATGTTAAATATTACAATGATAATGAGCACAAGATACTTGGTTCTAATGTTAATATAAATCTAAATCTAGAATAGGTGGAAAGTAGATTGGATCTAGATTCTAGATCATTCAACTAATTATATAAATTATAATGGTGTATCCATGGACACTTACATCAATTTGGGATGGTTATTTTGACATTACTATCTAACTGAAAAATAATTTTCCAATATGGAATACCTATTACAACTAGATGCAACCATCTAAATGATTATTGGGCTATGTCACCTTTTCTCTAGTGTATTCAAATCTGAGTCATGAATTTTCACTCCTTATAAAATAGTAAAACCCTATTTTTTCATATTCATAGTGGTTGTGGTAAAAATGGGTTAGTGGGCACATAGTGTCGAGCTACCTCAAAGACTCCTCTATCAATGAACATTGTATAAATAGTTAATACTCTGAATAGGGCCTTTGACTTATGTATTTTCCCATTACATGTTGACATGTATGTGTATGTGATAAGAAATTACATAGAGTGATGTAGCTTATATCTTGGAAAATATGTCTCATGGAGTGATCCTTCATCACTTTAGACCTATACATATGTTATCCCTATGATTGATATGGAAATAGTAAAAAATAAGGAAACTTTACTCACTTGAGTGCTTAATTGAGTGATTTTTGGTCTTTTCCAGGCGAGGAATGAATGAGGAATGATATTATATTGATATTAATTCCTTTAGATAATATCTCACATAAAATCATTTAGGACAACCATATTAATATGTTTCCTTTACAAATTGGATGAATTTAGGGCATCAAATATTTGTGTCATAATATGACACTTACATCAACATAGGCTTTTGACTAGGACATAAGTGTCTAAGAAATTATAAAATAGATGAATATATATAACTTGAAAAAAAAGAAGATAACTAGGTATATAACATTGTAGGTAAGACAGAAGGTCTAATTCATCATAATAACACTGGTTGGACTAAGATATAAACAATTAGGAATAAAGAGATAATGTATGTGATCCTTTTATAAATGGGAAAGGTATAAAAGCTGAAGGTATATCCATGATATGTATTTTCCAAGTGTATAATAATAATGTGTTATATAATTCATAAATAGTGTCTACATCCCCCTATTTAATCTAGTAATGAGATTCCTAGTTTAAAGCAAAATAAATGTGTGCCTAGGTGTGTATAACACACCTTGACTTTGCTTGAATCCAACTTGAGTGATTTCCTAGTGACTGACTTGCTACTAAGATAATGTTCCAATATATAATAATTTCATTCAATATGAAATTGAAAGCATTAAAATTATTGAAACTAAATGCGATCAAGGTTAAGGAGTACACATGTGTATCAATGTAACTATCTTTCATTTTGACATTTTAATTTTAAATGATATATCATTATGAATAATTAGATTTAAGATTAGGACAAATATAAATCTATAAAGTGCATATACCTAGAGAGATAGAGAGATATTGGAGAATACATCCCCCAACCTTGGATAAAATGTGAGTTACTATAAAACCCATGCTTAGGTGGTAGTTATTTATGTTGTGTTTGATCTACTTAATTACTAGTTTAGGCATATTTACTCTATGAACATCTAGACCTTGTTTGGGTTTCATGATGAGGGGTGTTGGTTAAGCTGGGAACACCTTTTTTCACATTAAAATTGAAAATTACATGATTAATGTTGAATAATGTGATTTAGTTATTCATAATCACTATCATTAATGTTTATGATCTAATTTGGCCTATGAGCATTTATGTATGAAATCGCATCTCCATATGTATCAAATATATTTTATCTTGATGAGATTATTATTGATCTATGACACTATCTGAATAGTTGTAAATACAAAAATGATAATTTTGGCATGGCCAAGAGAGAGTACCAATGCATAATTTGGTTTCATGGTCTATTTGGCATCTCCTACCACCTATCTTTGATTGCTAGCATATCATTATTAATATGACATTATTACCACCACTTTATTATAATGTAATAATAAATCACATGTGCTTATTTTTATCTTGACATAATTCTAAATATTATTAAAAGAAATTGGTTTTACTTTAAAAATCTGTTTGGAATTCATTTTGTACTAAATGAGTGGCAAGACCACCATGTTAATAAATTCACCATCAAGAGGGTCTGACCATCTAGGATTTGATAATGTATTTAAGGTAGTTTAACCCCCTAAGAATAAACCCCACCATGTTGGCATGCTAGTAATTTTTTAATTGATAAAAAGAAATTTCAAACAAGATATATATATATATATATATATATATATATATATATATATATATATATATATATATATATATATATATATATATATATATATATAAAAAATAAAATAAAATAAAAATAAATGAATAAAGCCTACTACACCACTTTACTTAACCTAATGACCTTAAAATAGGTTATGTTGAGGCAAGGGTACTATTGAACGGTCTTGGAAACATGGTTTCATGGGATTTAAAGTTAATTTTTTAATGCATGCAAAGAGGAGAAAGGATACCAATAAAAATCCCCTTTAGGTTGTGTGATATCATGTGTAAGTGGGAGAGGTGTGGCACATTTCTAGGCCAAAGGGTTTATTTTTTCTTTTCATGAAGCATATAATTGGGATGTGTATATCATTTTATCACATGGGGAGACTCTTGACCAAGAAAAATCCAACACTTAGTTTTTTTTGGAAGTGGCATGAATCCTACAAGGAAGAGCATGATGTATTTTTGTTCTTGGTGGGTAGAATCTTAACCAAGGGAGTTTACACATGGAGTGAAGGTTGAAAAAGGATAAAAACTTAGCCATTTTTTTAATATCTTGACATGAGATAAAGGAGACAATGGAGAAGTATGGATACAAATTCAGCCATGGCATCCATAGAAACCCCAGCCACATCCACCTTGAAGGACACAAATTTTATATAGAAAGGTAAAATAATAGAAAGGTATAATTGAGGTATGTATTTTATTTTTGCATTCAAATGGTTGTTGTATTTTCAAACCCTTGTGAATATTAATGGATATGTGTGTAATAACAATCATAAATTTGTTCATGGGAAGGATTTATTATTATATGCATTTTATTTGTGCACTTCATGATATATTCATATATGGATGAATTCATATTTTGAAATTCTAAAAATATGCATACATGGTTAAATATATACCATTGAAAGGTTGAATTTACTTCATAACAATGGCTGATTTCACCTTCCAAAACCATGGTTGAAAATAATGATTTTTAACTACCACTACATGGATGAGTTTACACATGAAAACCTCGGTTAAAATAATGGTCTTGAATGGCATGATCCTATTCAAAAATCATGGTTGTTTTAAACTTAATGGTTGATTATAAACATACAAGAAGCATAGTTGATTTTATACTTTATGGTTGGGTATATGCATACTCTAAAACCCTACATGGCTGATTTCATAACACATTTTTAGGATGGATTTAAAATAACTCCTTAGATGATCTCTCATACAAAAACATGGCTAATAATTACACTATGGAATGGCTTGTGAAAACATGATTGTATGGATGACTTCATGCATTATTGGGTGGTTGAAAACACACTCTTGTAAGGATGAAAAACATGCAAAATTAATGGTTTATTTAACACATTTGATGGAATGATTCCACACCCTTACATGACTGGATTAAAATACACATTTGGTTGGATGAATATACAATTAATGTTGATGTGCATGTAAACACTTAAAATCAGACACTGTGTTGATTTTAATCATCCCTAGTTTTCATCATTACTATTCATCATCACTATTCATCATTATTATTCATGGTTTACTATTCACATATTTATCAATTTAATTAATCAAAATTAATTAACTAATCCTTAATAATAAATTCCATATATTTTAAATATTCACATATTTTTTTAATCCATAAATCAAATTAATCTCCATTCTCCAATTTTATAATCCACCTCCAATTCCATTATCCTCCATGATTTGTTTTACTCTAATTTTATAATCCACATATAATATCATTATCCTCTATTATATATTTTCCTTTAATTTTATAATTATCATATTACTATTTCTTCCACATGTATCTCCCAATATTCCCTGATTGGATCCACATGTCTTCCATGATTTTAATTTAAAAATTAGGATCATCCTCAACCCTTGATCCTCATCTCAAGATGGATGGTTCAAATACATTTAAAAATTATATAAATTAGAATTTATTACTCCAATTTAGATAAGATTCTCCATGCAAATAAACTCTTCTAAATTCTAAAATAATTTTCATCACTCTCTCATGCCAAGCCAAAGGCAAATCAAGTGTAGACAAGGGGAAATTATCTGCCCAAACATGGAGTCAACATTGAAAAAGACCTCTATTTTTAAAATCCAAGCTTAACCTCTTCAAATTAATTCTAAAACATATCTTCAAGGGAGATAAGATTGTTGGTTTATCTTTCTAATTTCATTTCATGTTTGATTATCACGTAGCTCAACCTAGGGATTAGGCTTGAGAAGTTATGTTTTATATTTGTTTTGGATTTATATACTAACAATTGACTAATATATCTTGAATTTATGATCTACATAATGGCACGATGTAGTTATCCCAAAAATTGGGAGAAAATGGAATGAAGTAAATGATTCTAACTTTATGTATATGCTTGATATGTATCATGAATAACATAGGTCTAACAATGTGGTCTAGTTGATGGTGTTAAATTGGTAAACAACAAAATCATTTGCCTCAATATTATTAATGAGACTTATAGCACTTGATTTTTTTATATCAACTAAAAATATGTACCATGATATAAAACACCATGATTATTGAACTATAATGTGCACAATGACTGACCCCTGATCTAATAAACAATTAAAAAACATAACAATGATAAAAACCATGATGATAATGTTGATGAATGATAATGGATGGATTAAAGTATAAATTTGTAATAGGAATCACCATGATGATGACCATATTATCAAAATGTAATAAGTCAAGGAAAAAATATAAAAAATAAACAAAAAATCACACACACACACACACACACACACACACACACACACACACACACACACACACACACACACACACACACACACACACACACACACACACACACACACACACACACACACACACACACACACACACACAAACACACACATGCGTGCGTGCGCGCACATGCACACATGCACACACGTGTGCACACACACACACACACACACATGCACACCCACTCTCTCTATCTCTCTCTCTCTCTCTCTCTCTCTATATATATATATATATATATATATATATATATATATATATATATGTATCTCACACACACAGACACACACACACACACACACTTTAAAATAAAAGAGATATAAATTGTCATGTTATTCAACCAAGTCTAAATCGATGTGTGAAGGATTAAAAATAATGATAAATGGATGGTACCCACAAGAAAGGATGCATGTAAGGGAAGAACACATTTCTAAGTGGCTAAAAGAATTTAAACTAATAATGAATTTATCTCAGTAGGGTAGACTTGGGAAGGACACATCCAAATAATGGATGAGGACCTAAAAGGATTGGATTAAGGATTATGATTGGATTGAGAGCAATACAATTTTTTTTGAATTTTGAGGCTTTATATCTCTTGTGGAGATTGTAAGATTATTCTTATTTTTAGGATTTTTAAAATATTTGAATGTTTTTAGATTTTTGGCATATCAACTTAATGGAGGATTATGAGATGTAGAATGTTTTAACTCATAAAAAAATAAGAGTGAAAATTAAGATGCTCTTAAAATGGTGAGAGTGTGGCTTAAATTTATCTCAAAATGAAGAGAGCATGGGAAAGGGGTAACCAACCTAACCTCAAACATTGAACACTGCCTACATATTCCAAATAGACCTTAGGTTAATGTAATTCCACCCATAGGGTTATAAATAAAAATCAATAACCTAAAATAGGTTTAAAAAGGGTAAGATCCTAGAAATAAATAATCTATCAAAACAATAAGAGTGTTAGATAATGTTTGGTCACAAAATGGTCAAAGCATGGGAAAGGTGTGAGCAAGTTGACCTCAAAAATTTAACATTGCCTATATAGTCCGAATGGACCTCAGGTCAATGTATTTCAACTAAAAAACATCATAATCATTTCCTTAATTATATTTAATCCCATTTATGTTTGAAATAAACTAGCCTGAGGTCCATTTGGACTATGTATGTATCACTCAATTTTTGAGGTCATCTCAGTCACCCTTTTCCCATGCTCTCATCATTTTATGAGAAAATAATATCTAACACTCTCAAAAATTTTCAAGGTTGTTTATTTCTAGGATATTACCAATTTTAAATATATTTTAGGCTATTGATTTGTAGTTATAACCCTATGGGTGTAACTACATTGACCTAAGGTCCATTTGAACTATGTAGGTAGTGCTCAGTTTCTCAGGTTAGCTCAATCACCCCTTATCCTAGGCTCCTTAATGTTTTAAATATATTCTAGTCTATTTATTCATATTTTGAAGCCTATGGTTTGAAATACATTGACCTAAGGTCAATTTTTCCCATGTAGATAGTTCTTCATTTTTGAGGTTTGATCGATCAGCCCCTTCCCATGCTCTCATCATTTTATGAGAAACCATTATCTAATGCTCTCACCATTTTTTGAGATTGTTTATTTATAGGATATTTCCATTTTGTAATCTATTTTAGGCTATTAATTTTTATTTTAAATTATATGGATTGAACTACATTGACCGAAGTTTCATTGGGACTATGTAGGTAGTACTCAGTTTATGAGGTCAGCTCAGTCACCCCATTTACGATGCTCTCATAATTTTTTGAATAATTTAAGCCATGCTATATTTGTTTTGATAGCATCATAAGACACACTAAATATTTTAATCATTTTTCATCTCTTAATCCTCCATTTATTTTAGATTCTAAAGATCCAAAAATATTCAAATATTTTAAAGGTCTTAAAAATAAAAATAGGCTTACAATATCTAGAAGATATATAAAGGCACTAAATCTAAAAAGATTTGTCTTATTATAAATCTATTTACACTTCTTAATGCAATTATTTTAGGTCCTAAACCGTTTTTTGGATGTGTCCTTACCAAAACTAACCTACTTGGGAGACTCATTATTGGTTTTAATTATTTTAGCCACCTAGTGATGTGTCTTTCCCTTGCATGTATCCTTGCTTTGGGGCACTAATATTGAGGTGTTGTCAATTATGTATCCATGTGAGCCAAGAGAGTTCATGAGGTTTTAAGTATGATAGTAGGTAAATGATAATGTGTGTCTTAGTGATCATACATGGACCTTTTAGTGTTTGCTTGGTTAGGCAAGATGATGGATGTTGATGATGTGTTGACCATGTTTGAAGTTCATATGGGGTGTAAGAAGTGCTTGGTGTTGTTTTTAAAGTGAAAATAATCCATTTTAGTAGTATTTTGAAGGTCTATATTAACCTAGTCATCTTGGCAAAGTTTTTTGAGTAAAAAAATTGATGATGTCAAAATTTGCATGTGTTAAGGTGTCAGAAGAAAATGGTCACATAGGTTTCTTCAGTTGTGTGCCTAGAGTATGTATTTAAAATTTAATGCCTTGAAATGATGTATATTAAAATTTATGATAGTGAAAATTTTCTCTCCTAGGTAGATTTCATCATTTCCATACTTAGCCAAATTTTTATTTTTTAGTGATCGTTAGAATTCAAATATTTGAATTTTACGAAGGAAAAATAGTATATTGTGTTTTGATTATAACTTTTGATGATGGATGAATTTTATGATGGAGTAAAAATAAAAGTGGTAAATAATTTCAAGGAAAATATAGTAAAATTAATTAGGAGGTTTGAATATCATATAATTGCATGTATGGATCTTCAAATTTGACTAAGGGTTTGACTTTCTTCTACAAGTGACTCAGAAGGATGTTTGTTTTTTATTAAATGGTGTTTGGATGTTTCATGATGATTTATATATTAGAGAGTGCTGTATACTCCATAAATATAATTTTTATGGATTTTAGAGGTTTCACCAATCCATATTTAGTATGAACCATTGAATGGAAATTGAATTTTTTTTCATTCATGAAATTTTCATGTATAAGGCTAATAATTGAAAGGTTTTACATTTGCAGAAGTGTGTAGTGATGAATGTAATAACTTGAGGGTGTCTTAGGGGTAATGTGGCATGGACCTATGTTCTTTGACATGGTCTTATGTTTTTATTTTTTCTTGGTAAAATGTTAAAGGGATGAATAGGTCTCTATGGAACTAAAAGGGCTACTTAGGCCAATTAAAGGGTGTTGTTTATTAAGGGTGGTATACCAATACCATGTTGACCTATGTCAGTTGTGTTGATATTTTTGAAAGTAGGATATAATCCTTAAATTTTAAGTAAATTCTTGTGGCCGACCATTAATATGGTGATCATAAATACTCTATAGAGAGAGAAAATAAAGATGAACATTTATAGAGAGGATGAGTGAAGAAAATAGAAGTGTGAGTAATCTTGGTGGATGAATTGAAGAGTAGAGTAGTATGAGGGATGTGTGTGTGACCATTGGTCATTTTTTTATGTTTTAATAGTGTTTTTTAGGGTTGATGATTAAAGATGTGTGAAGACGTGTAAAGTGATCCAAAAGGTTTTTTTGGATGCATTGCTTATGTGTGAAGGCTTGAGAAAGTGTGAAGGGTTGAAGAGAATTTTTATTCATTATTTATCCAATAGATTGGAAGGTAATCATAGTTTTGAAGGTCTTGATATCATAGGTGTTTTTCAATGCTCAACATCTAGAGCAAGTGGGTAATCATTCATGCTTAGGGGTTGGTGCTCCTTAAGGAGTGGGTGATTCACTAAAGTTTCTTGTTTATGATCTCTTATAGGACTATGGTCCACTTGTTTATAGACTTGAGAGTGGGTTTTATCCCCCATGAGGGTTTCCCATATAATTCATGTGTTTTATAGTTTGATTTTGTATTGTTTATTTTTAATTACAATGAATGCTTTATATGATTCATGAATGCTTATGTTTAGTGGTTATGACTTTGAAGAATTATAATTGAGCTTGATTTTATTACACAACTAATTTTCCCCCCATCGGTGATTGTACCTCTAACAATTGCTGTCAAAGCCACACCTTATTTGTATGTTTAACCACTTGAAGGTGATCAAAGGTACAATGGTTAGTCATCAAATTCAAAGGTGGTTTCTCTAATATGAAATCACCACTATTTAATGGATCCAACTATGTTATTTGGAGTCCAAGGATGAAGACCTACATCATGTCTCTAGGTTTTGACATTTATCAATCTATTATGGATGGTTATTCCACACCCCCTACTCCTCTAACTAGTGCAACTAATAAGGAGCTTAGTGAGAATAATTATCAAGATATAAATGCTATAATTTTTGGCCTATTAGAGGTTGATTTCACCAAGGTAATCCATTAAAATTATACCAAGGAAACCTAGTAAAAATTATAGATCATCTATGAAGGATATTAAAAGGTTAAGTTGGTTAAATTATAAAAATATCAAAGGAATTTTGAGGTCCTCAAAATGAAGGAAGAAGATATTGGTACATCCTATCTTCTAATGATTGATAAGGTGGTGAACATGATCAGAGGGTTTGGAGAGGAGATTGAAGAAGCTACTATAGTATAGAAATTATTAAGGTCTCTCACCCTCAAGTTTGATTCAAAAATTTCTATTGTAAAAGAAAGTCATGACCTCACCAAGATGAATATGGATGAATTTAATGGCATAGCATCCTTTCTACCTATGAGATGAGAGTAAATGAGGACAAACCACCAAAGGAGGATGCATATTTGAAGGTGTTCAAGGAGATAAAAGGCAAGAAGAGAAAGTTAAGTCTTGGAGACTTTGATCTTAATGAAGTTAAAATTGAAGCCATGATTGTAAGAAAATTGAATGTAGGATTAGGTATTTATGAATGTAATCTTACTTTTAAATATTTTTCATGTGGTAAAGTTGGACATTTTGTAGATAAGTTCCCAAACAGAGGCAAGTCTGAATACAAGGAAGCTCATAAAGAATCTCATGGCAATGAGCACAAGAAATATGAAAGTCCTAGAAAGTATATAAAGTTATTAAACATGAAATATGATAATAAGATATAATACAAAGGTAAAATATTCTTTATCATTAAGAAGATAGTAAATCATCTTCTGAAGAAGAAGGAAACACATTATATAGTGAAGATTCATCTCATGATGAGAATAATGAGACATTGTTCATGGTTCTTGAGGATAATTATGGTGAATTTTATTTAGGTATAGATTTATTTAGAGGAGATAATATAATAGTAATAATATGATCAAGTCACTCTGGAAGATAAATATCTAAACACCTTGGAATATTTGAAGCTTCTATAGGACAATAACAAAAATTAAGCATCCTTGATCAAGACCTATCAGGAGCAAATTTGCTTCTTTAAAGAAAGAATGAGAAATGGAGTGAAACAGAATGATGAGATCACTAAAAATATTTAAACTTAGGTTTTTAACCTTGTTAAATATGTAAATATTAAGGATGAATAATGTGTCAATCATAAATTAGAAATGGAGTCTTTACAAGTGAAACTAGATCAAGATATGAGAAAGATTGAAACATATCAAAAATTTGAGAAAAGTAAAATTGATATGGATGATATATTAAGAAATAAAAATGTCTCAAATGACAAGTAAATCCTAGAGTTCCATGAAGATGTTCAAAAGGATAAGAATATTGAGAAGACATTAATGATAGATTAGAATACCAATCATGTTAAGGAGAGTGCTAGTAAAGACAAGAAGAATGTCAATATAAATAAGAAGGATAATTTAAAGAGATACAAAAGTTAAAATCAAATCAATAAAACTAATGAAATAAGGTATGATAAATCCTTCAATGGTTACTATTACTCTTAATCAAATCTTAATCAAAGCTAGTATCCATAGGGTTAGTGAATGTAAAAGACTTAATCAAAGCTAGTATCCATGGAGTAATGGTAGTTATCAAAGTCTACATCAGTCAAAGGAGTGTTTTAAATGTCATAAAGTAGGACACATTTCAATACATTATCTTAGTAATATGAGAAGCTCTTCCAATCAAGACAAGGTAGGTAGAGCTCCAAGAGTGCATGAGAGAGATGAAAACAAGGTATGGAGACCCAAGGAGGTGAATGAAAAATAGGTTTAAAATGGATTGTTTGTCATAAGATAATAGGGTACAAGTTCAGGTGTCAAAGAGAAATCCTTATATTCCTAAGTGGATAATAAGATCAAGCAAGATTTTGAGTCAAAATAAATGAATGATGATAAAGATCCATCAAAGGTTAAATGGATGATGAGGTAGGACTTCAAGTCAAATAAGAGTATGGAGATATGGGAGTCTCCTGAGTTTTGGGACTTCTAGTCTCTCTATGAAAAGTGAGTGTCTCTAATTATTATAATTAGGAGACATATTTCATATTTAAAATAAAGTGTGTGTGTTCTAGGTGAATTACAAGATGTTATAATTAGAATAAAGGTATGCAGAGTTGTTGATTGGTATTTAAGACCAATGCCGTTATGGTGGAGATTTGATGATATTTATTTCCAAGACTTGTATAAATCAATAAAAGTTAAATTTTTAAGGGGGAGAAACAATTTCATGTGATTTTTATAGAGGTTTGTGATGAAAATATTTAATAAACCTATTCAGGGATATTGGTCCTAAAGACAAGTTCTTTTCAATCTTTGAAGCTTGGTCTAGTTAGTCAAATCATGAAGAATGAAGGTAATATTGTTTTGGAGTATGGAGAGGAATTTTAAAAGTGTATTACATGGGTTTAGATGTGCTAAGTTGGTAAAAATAACCATTCATGACCATTTGTTCAATTTGACCAGTTTGTTTAGTGTTCATTACCTAGTGAGAGCTCATCATGTAAAATAGGTGTATTTGAGGTCTATAAGGCTAACCAAGGGTTGAGACTAGTTGAGGTTGATTTGAAAACGTGTATAAGGTGAATTTTAAGTGTAAAAATGATCTCATGACCTTTTTGAATTTGTTTTGGCATAGTGATAGGTGTATGCATAGGGTTTACAAATAAAGTGTGACTAGTTCAAAGTGTCAAATCAAGATATGTGAGTGTTTAAGGTGAATTTGTGGAATATAAGGGTTTACTAATCTCATATATGTGTGCTCCAAGTGTTTTCAATGTTTGAATGTCTCTTGAGGGAAATTTGAATATTTTTTATGGCTCTTAGGTATGATAGTCTTTGCTTAAGGGCTAGCAGGACAAAAACCACATTCATGAATGTATGGGTTCACCAAGAAGTTATACCTCAATAATTGGTCCAATAGTGTTATTTTATGACCTCATAGTCTGAGAGAATTTTTAGGATATGGAATTGACCAGAAGATGAAAAGTTGGCCATGTCTCTTATTAATGCCCTAGTGTTTTAGCCCATGTGGGTTAGTGACCTTCCCAAAATATTTGAGTTATAAGACTACTTAATTAGTATAAATATCCAAATGGGTGCTCTAAAAATACTTTATAGTCATAGTTCATTCTATGGTTGATAATTTGTGTAAATGAAGGGCTAATTGGCATGTCAGTTTGTGAAGGAGCTATGGTGTCGAGAAAGAGTTGAATGATGAATCTTGGAATGCATTAAGGGGCATATCAGTGTGATCTAAATATTTATTTTAAATTCATAAATATTTATACATAGGAATTTATAGGATCTACAAGGTTCAAGTAGGGTTATAAGGCCTCTAGGCAAGGCTAGTGTGAAAAAGAGTAGTTTTTTTATCAGTTTATTCAAAATATAAAGGTATGGTTGTCTTTGAATATGTTTCTCAATTATATTTTTTCATAATATGTGTTTTAAAAATATATTTAATGTCCATTATTCATTCTATGGGTGGCTTGTGAGAGAGAATTTGAAGACAATTATGAAGTTTTATCATAGTTGGAGATGGTCTATAGGTTCTCAAGGGGTGCCTATGCTCAGTTGACTCAGGGGGAGTCCTTAGTACTCTTAAGGTTTTTATAATTAGTTTTTTTTATTCTTGTGTGTTTCTTCTTCATATAGTAATGCATGGTCAAATAAGAGTGTTGTCAATGAGTAGGTTTGAGGTATTCATGGTAAGTAATGGTATGCATAGTGATAAGGGGAGTTTATATCATCTCTCAGAGAAGTTCCCTTCTTTTTCTTGGATATGAAAACATTTAAAAGTCCTCAAGATCATTAGGTAATCCCATTTTGTCATTGTGTCAAAGGGGGAGAAAGTGTTTGAAGAGGGAGAAAGAGTATGTGCATAACTTTGTGTTGGTGTTTACAAGTGTTGACATCAATGACAAAGGGGTAGACTATTGAGGTGTTGTAAATTATGTCTCAATGTTATTTAAGATTGTTCATGATGTGTCAAGTATGCTAGTAAGTAAATGACAAAGTATGTCATAGTGATCATTCATGGACCTTGTAGTGTTTGCTTGATTAGGCAAGATGATGGATATTGATGATGTGTTTACCATGTTTGAGGGGTTATATGGGGTATAAGAATTTCATGGTGTTCTATTAGAAGTGAAAATAATCCATTTGAGTAGTCTTGTGAAGTTTTAGGTTATCTTAGTCATCTTGGTAGAGTTTCCTGAGTAAACAAATTAATGTTGTCATAATTTGCACGTGTGAAGGTGTCAAAAGAAAGTGGTCACATGGTTCTATTCAGTTTTGTGCCTAGAGCATGTGATTCAAATTTCATTCCTTGACATTATGTTGATAAAAATTTATGATAGTGAAAAGTTGCTCTCCCAAGTATATTTCATCATTTGCAATCTTAGCCAAATTTTTATTTTTAGTGATCGTTGGAATTCAAATATTTGAATTCTACAAAGGAAAACTAGTGTACAATGTTTTGCTTATAGATTTTGATGATGAAGTAAGAAGAAAATTGGTAAATAACTTCAGGTTAATTTTAGGAAAATTCATTAGAATTTTTTACTAGTTGTATAATTGCATTTATGGAGCTTCAAAGTTGATTGAGGGTTTGACTTTCTTATGTAAGTAACCCAAAAAGAGTGTTTTTCTATTGAATGGTGTTTGGATGTTTCATTATTATTTATATATTTTAGAGTGTTCTATACTCCCTAAGGATCATCTTTATGGATTTTAGAGGTATGACCAATCCATATTCAATATGAACCATTGTTTGAAAGTTGACTTTTTATTCGTTCATGGTGTTTTCATGTATAAGGCAAATGATTGAAAGGTTTTGCATATGCAAAGTGTGTAGTGATGAATGTAATTACTTTAGGGTGTCTTAAGGGTCATGTGGATTGGACCTATGTGATTTTAAGTGGTCATGTGTTTATATTTTTCCTCAATGATGTGTTAAAGGGATGAATAGGTCTCCATGGACCTAAAAAGGCTACTTAGGCCTAATTGAAAGGTGTTATTTCTTAAGGGTGATCTATAGATCTTATGGTGAACCTATTTGGGTGGTGTTGATATTTTTATAAGTAGGATAAAATCCTTAAGGGTTAAGTAATGTCTTATGGATGACTAAGAAGAGGGTAATCATAAATACTCTATAAAGAGAAAATACAAAGATGAAGGTTTTTAGAGAGGATAAATGAAGAAAAGAGAAGTGTGAGTAAGATTGGTGGATGAATTGAAGATCAAAGTAGTTTGAGGGATATGTGTGTGACCTATTGGTCATGTTTTTGATGTTTTAATAGGTTTTTTTAGGTTTGATGATTAAAGATGTGTGAATAAGTGTAGAGTGATCCAAAAGGTTATTTTGGATGCATTGGTTGTGTGTGAAGGATTGAAGATAATTGTTATTAATTATTTCTCCATCATATTGTAGGGTAATCAAAGTTATGGAGGTGTTGATATTAGAGGTTTTTTGTGGGTGCTCAACATATAGATCAAGTGGGTGCTTGTTCATGCTTGGGGTTGGTGATTGTTATGGAATGAGTGCTTCACTATAGTCTCTTTTTTGTGATCTCTTATAGGACTATAGTCCACTTTTTTGAAGACTTGAGAGTGGGTTTTATCCCCCATGAGGGTTTCCCACATAATTTATGTGTTGTGTGATTTGATCTTGCATTTTTTTCTTTGTTCATTACAATGTATAGTTTATATGCTTCATGAACGCTTGTGTTGAGTGGTTAAGAGTTTGAAGAATTGGAATTGAACTTTATTTTATTACATCACTGATTCAACCCCCTCTCAGTAATTTTACCTCTAATAACCACCCATTTATAGTTATCATTTATCCTTCACACATGGATTTATACTTGGTTAAACAATAAGATGCATTGTGTTTATTTTATTTTCAAATTTGTGTGTGTGTGTATGTTTTATTATTTTTTTCATTTTTATATTTTTCATAGATTAAATCCATTATGCCAACAAGGTCATAATCATGGTGATTCATGTCACATATTTGTACTTGAGTTAATCCATTGAAATTTTTCATCATTATCATCATGGTTTTTTTATCATTGATGTGTTGTCAGTTGTCTATTAGATCAGGGGTCAGTCATTATGTAAATTATAGTTCAATCATTATGGCGTTTTATATCATAATGCATACTGTTAGGTGATATATTAGAAAATCAAGTGATATAAATCTAAAATTAATTCCAAATTAAATTATATCCTTGTTTATTACCTACAACATAAACCCTTAACTATGTGGTTAAATTATATGCTACTCATGACACATTTGTGCATATAAAAAAATTCATGATCATTTCCTTCATTCTATGTTATCAAAATTTTTGGGATAACTACATTAGTGTGAGGTCTTTATGCATTATGTAGGAAATGGTCAGTACCAAATAGTATCTAAGGTTAGCTTGGTTACCCTCATTTTATTTTTATTAACATCCATATTCTTCTAATTTAATTACATCTTTATTGAATCATTAATCTTTACCATCTATTTCAATACCATTGAGAATTATTGTGTAACTAGTTTTTTATGGATTCTTCAGTATTTAAATAGTCATTATACCTTCACACCCATGTTTTTTCTTTCTCATCCTTCATCTATGTAACAAATTATACCCTTGAGCTATGCTTTCCACCCAATCGACCAATTGCCTAATCAACATTTTTCAAATTGAAAATATTCCCTACTAGGGAAAACCATTGACACCAATCAATGATAAATTGCATTACTGGGGTAACTCATTTAAAATTAATTATCACATCTACCCTATTGGGTAACATTATTTTAATTGACCAAGACTAGTCTCTTTGGGGCCAATTAGCTCATTCAATTTTTTTTCTAATTCTAACCTCACAACTTTCACTTTGTTTGGGGAAATTCAAAATGTGCCGCTTATTTTGAGATGCATCCTTCCCACTCCCCCCCATCTTGGGGCCAATTAAATGATATTATTTTCACACATTATAAATCAAATCATGCAAGCATTAGGTCAAGTGGATTAATTTTAATCATGGGTTAATATCTTCTCACATTCTAGCTTCTTCCTCTCTTTTTTGAGATCCTATCCACATCTTCCATGCCCTATCAAGGGGACATCATGGGTCACTAATTATTTCTTCGTTTAATATTTTAATGATTTTTTCATTCTTTAAAAATTTGTTACTTTAGTTGTGTCTCGCAATGACTTATCAAAGAGGGGAAAAATTTAGACACTTTGTGTTGATTTTAATCATCTCTAATCATCCTTAATCATTCCTATTTTCATCATTACTATTCATCATCACTTTTAATCATTACTATTCATGGTTTAATATTCACATCTTTATTAAGCTAATTAATCCAAATTAATTAACTAATCCTTCCTTAATAAGAAATTCCATGGATTTTGAATATTGACAATTTCTATAAATCCATAAATAAAATTAACCTCCAATCTCCAATTTTATAATCCACCTCTAATTCCATTGTCCTCCATGATTTTTTTCCCTCTAATTTATAATCCACCTCCAATCCCATTGTCTTCCATTATCTTTTTTCCTCTAATTTTATAACTCATAGATTCCTTTTTCTTCCACATGTGTCTCCCATTATTCCCTAATTAGATCCACATGTCTTCCATGATTTTAATTTAAAAATTAGGATCATCATCAACCCTTGATTCTCATCTCAAGATGGATGGTTCAAATCCATTTCAAAAGTATAGAATTTAGAGGTTCTTCCTCCAATTTAGATCAACTTTTCCATGTAAAGAAACTTTGGTAAATTCTAAAATAATTTTCATCATTTTCTCATTCCAATCCAAAGCCAAATCAACTATAGATAAGGGGAAATGTTTCCCAAATGTGGAGTAAACATTTTAAAAGACATCTATTTCTATGATCCAAGCTCAAACTCTTCAAACTGATTCTTAAACTCATCTTAAAGAAAGGTAAAATTATTGGTTTATCTTTCTAATTACATTTCATGTTTGATTATCACATAGCTCAACTAAGGGATTGGGCTTGAGAAGTTATGTTTTATGTTTGTTTTTGATTTATCTACTAACAATTAAATAATCTCTCTTATATTTATAATCTATAGTGCATATTTTTGTGAAGGTTGATTTTGCATTAACATGTATATGCACAAATTTGGATGGATAAATATATACTTAGTCTAGATGTGCATACTTCTGTGAAGGTTGATTTTGTACTAGTATGGATATGCACACATTTGGTTCACTTAATATACACTTAGTGTGGATGTGCATACTTTTGTGAAATCTGATTTTGCATTAGTATGGATATGCACACATTTGGTTGGCTATATATAAACTTAGTGTGGATGTGCATACTTTTGTGAAAGTTGATTTTGCATTACTATGGACATGCACACATTTGGTTGATTGAATATACACTTAGTGTGGATTGTGCATAAACTTTTAGTGGGTGAAAATATTCCTTGTATTACCAAAAAACATGCATTAAATGAATGAGTTTTAAGTCATTGGTAGAAAACACTTTGAATGGTTTTAATTGTATTATTGCATACGTACTTGAATGGATGATCATATATCTTGTGTGTCCAAATATGCACTTTGAAACGTTTGAGTAAATCCATAATGGTCATATAGTTTAGTTGGGTTCACTTTTTGCACTTCATGATATGTTTATACAACTACATAAATCTATGAAATTATTAAGGGTATATTCATAAGCATTGATTAATTTGTTGCATGCATTACAAGTAATTACATGGTTGAGTTTAATTTTGTATGCATGATGAGTAACTACATGGATGAAGTTTATCATGTATGCTTTAGCGATATATACTAAGTGAACAATTTTATAATGAATAGATTAGTGGTACATTTAAACTATTGAATTTGTTCGTGATATTTGATGTACATGTTGTACATCTTAATCAAGTTTGTCAATTTATAATCTCTTGATAAACAACGAGATGAATATTTTATTTTGATAAATATGTGATTAATCTAGATGGTAGTTAGTATTTGACATATGGAAGTAAGTTATATGCTTATTCATTACCTGGTTATGTATTTACTTGTATAATTGTGGCATTGGTATATATTTTTGTGTAATGAGTGTTTGGATGTTCTTCATGCAACTAGAAATAAATTGATTTAGTTGTTCATATTAATGCTATTGAGATATCTATTTTTTCTAAAATAATAATATTTTAATTGAAATGTTTATTTTAGTTACTCGTAATGGTGTAGTAGAAATTCAAACAATGATGAAATTCCTTATAAAACTTGTTATGTCATGAACAAGTGTGGGCTGATTGTATGAGGTCATAAATGAGTTATTTTAGTTAAATATTAATCATTAAACTTATTGATTTGTTTCCAAAATAAAAACTTATAGTAATGTTATCATATTAATTATGATTGGAAGATTCACATTGTACCAAATCACATAGGATATACATACTATTATATTTACATTTTAATGATGGTTTATGATTAATTTAGATTGCTTTTCAAATAAAAATAAGTATGAACATACCCATAGTTGACTTCATCTATAACTACATGAATGCTTGTATCCATGATTCAACTGAGTGAATTATGTTAGCTTGTTACTATGATTTAGTTATCTCATCAAAATTGATTTGGTTACTATTTTGGTCTTGGATACATTTAACATCGATGAGGATAATTATTATGATGTTAGTAGTGTTTTGAATCCATGAGGATGCCTATTATTATCATGGTTGTGATTAGCATCCATGAATATGCGTATTATGATCATGGTTATGTTTATCATCCATGAGGATGCCTATTTGTATCATGGTTATGTCATATACCTTTTTAACACATGTTTTGGATGATTCGACTGAGTAGATAGTTGTAGAATGTCATTATGAGTGAGTTATCTTGTCGAATCATATTTTGGGAAGATTTAGGATCTATAGATATTAAGACCATTGTTATGTTACACATTTAGTGATGTATATTGTAAAATGTACTAAATGTGTACTTGATACATGGTGTACTTGAGAAATAAAAAAAATTATGTGCCACAGAACTACATTGGGCCCTGATCCTATTTATGGGTATGTATGGTAGTCATGGAGGCATGGGAATTGGTTAATTTCAGTGAGGGTTATCCCTATGCTTGGTTATAAAAAACCAAAGAGTTTAAAATAGCTTCAACTTTCTATTGGCTGAAATTATAATGTATTGATATGATGAGAAGTGTATACAAGTCTACGTAGTCATGAAATGTCATGCTTAATGCATGAACATGGATGTAACCAAATTTTGATGTATTTTGAAATAAATAAAATAATTATGTTTACTCACATGTGTAGTGTCAACTATTTAAATGAATTATGTGGATTAAAATAATGACATATAGTAGATTGAGTTACCTTAACAAATGAATATGGGTTAATATAACTGAAAAGTAAATCATGAGTGTAATATCCCTATTAATTAAATAAGAAACTAATCAAGGTAACTAGAGTGTAAAATCTTAAGTAAATGGGTTAAAACATCATTGGTAACATGTGTATGTTGAGAAGAATCATGTCCATGATAGTCTTCAATTTTCTTATGTAATGATGTACTTTCAAGGAGTAGCTCCCCTAAGGAGAGAAAGAGATATGACTTTAAGAGATGCGCATGTCTTGGCACATAATGTAACTAATTGGGTGTACCTTGTTACTTATGTCAATAGGCTTCATTTAGGATCTATGGGTATAGATCATTTGAATTGATGTTGTGAAATCATGTGCACATGTTGGAACATGATGTAGATGAATGGGTAACAATAGTTGGCATGTTATTGTATACCTCACTACTCATGATTGTAGATCTTAGAGTATTTTAATCATGCTTATTAGGCTATAGTTATTTGTGTTTACCTAGTTTTGTCTTATGTGGGGTTAGTCTCACATTGGCTAGTTTAGCTTGTATTTTGTTTTGCCTTGCCTCTATAGGTAAGTTTTATTCATTATAATGTACATGCTTCTTTATACTTTATCAATATTTTTCATATCATTTGATTATAACAATTGTCTTTTTACTTGGTTTCTTTTGACTATATGCTGAAGCATCAATGGCTATAGTAATGAACCATTGGAAAGATCTTGGTTGAAGAGTTTTGATAACTCTTTCATGGTATTAAAGCCATCTCCAATAGCCATTAATCAATCATCTGATCTATAGAAAATTTTACAATTTTATGAGGCTAGTATTTATGCATGATTTCATACGGGTTGTACATTCTATGATCTATTCTTATGAGGTTGAAAATTTATAATTTTTCAATTGTTTATCGATCAAATTTGATATTGGTAGTCAGGACTTACAAAGCCGCTGACAAGGAATTAGTTATATTTGGTTCTTGAGGGCATCATGGTCATGTAATGGCCTACCATTAATTTCAATAGATATTTAGTTCCTATTCCTTGGTGGCAATGGTATTATTTTGCTAAAGCATTCCATTTTATTTGCTAAGGTGTCATATTCTAGCTAATGGTTTTCTAAAGAGGTGAAGCATTGTATTTGGAAGAAGGGCATTAGAAGGAAAGATAAGATCAATATCCTTCTTTGGTAAAGATATCTTTGAAAACCTACATCAATTTTATGATCATGCATTACCTTTTTATTTTCTTTGACCTACATGGAATTTGGATTTGACAATGCGTTACCTTTCCTTGGACTACAATGGAAATTTATGGAAAGAAACACTTTATAGGATCACATTATTATTTCCTATTTTCATATTTTCCTTGGGTAGAGTTTATATTGTACCAGTCATACCAATAATTAACATATAAAGTCTTAGTGCTACAAATTTTCTTTCTTACCTACATAGGCCTACATTCTAAGGCATGGAAGGAGGATCTAGTTACATTGGAAGAGAGACAAGGTGTTGGAGATCTGAGTTTTTATAGATGTTAGATCTTTATGTAGAGGCATTGGAATGCAACCAACTAAATGTCCTTTTTTAGTCTATGTTCTTATTTCCCATCATCCAAGCATCCTTTCTATATATTCATTTGTAGTGTGAAGCTTATGTCGACTACATTGGATACCAGCATCTATGTTAGAAGGAAGGTCAAATTTTTGAGTTGGAGTGTTTAGAGACCTATGTAGAGCTAGGAGATTAGATTATTGCATTGGAAGGAGGATCAAGCCTACATTCCATTTTCAAAATCCTACATTCCATTTACAAACTTACTTTCTTCTTTTTGGTTTGTGTAGAGGAGAAGGTCCCATGTATTTTTATATCTTAAGATCCCTTTGGTAGATTTAGTGAGCAGTCTACAATTTTTTTCTTCTTTGTAGGGTCTGCATGAATTCTTTCTCCCCAGGTCTACAGATTCCTTTTTTCCCATGCACCATCCTTCTTGAGATTTGTGTTGATTTATTTTGGAACGTGGAAGGCATTATGATGATGGAGGGAGACAAGGAGCATTGGTAGAGGAAAAGGGCTAGGTGTGACGGTGAGCTAGAGAGCTTACCATTCAATGCAAAGCCTAAGCTAGTGCTAACCCAATTTATTATATTAAATCAATTATTTCACTCATTATTATTTTGAAATAGCTGAATTTTTTCCTTAAAGATGAAGTATAGTTCACTTGCAAGTGCACAAATGTCATTGGCTAGATTTTTTCTATCTTTTGTTAGTTTGAGGAGATTTTTGGTTCTGTGTCAGTTTCAATGGGTGGTTACATAGCATTCTTTGTGTTTAAATATGTTGAGATTTTAATTTTTAGTGTAATTTTTTATTAAATAGGACTTATTGATGGGAACATAACTATTTAATAACTTTTGATTGGTAGCTCAAAATCAAGTACCATTTTTTGCAAAATTTTATGTTTTCAATTTCTCATGCATTAGGCCTATTTACATTATAAACCACACTAAAATATTAATTACCACATTCTAGGGGGTCTCTTTACATTTGATGTGTTATCTTGTGCTTATAGTTTGTGGTGATATTTTTAGTGGTGATGCATTTTAGTATGTTTTGAATAGTTTTTGAGGGAATGTTTCTTATTTTGCATGTACCTTATCTCTTTTGTTTATTAAAGATCAGAGGTTGAGTTCCAGTCTAATAGGAGGTTAGACCCCCTCCCAAGCAATACAAACTTCCTTCTTATTTATTCTCACATGCGTTGTCATCATTTATTGAAATCATGGATGCATTTTTAGATAAGTCTGATGTCTTATTATTGAGTGTATATTTTCATTACTATGTGGTTTCATGTGTCATGGGCCCTGCATTATACTTCATTCATGCACTATCTTGGATGCATTTTTGGTTGAGTTTGATGTCCTTTTTGCTTGTGTTTTACACATTGTTGTTTTTGGTTGTTGATTATTTTCTAGTGTATTTGCATACATTATGTAACTTTTTTCCAATTTCCATAATCTTTCATCATCCCACAACATGCATACGTACATTGACACATTGGTAGCTATGTCATGTCTCCTCGAGGCCACTTTCTTAGTGCTTCACCTTCTTCTATGGATACACCTTTCTTTCTCCTTTGTTTTTGGAGCATCTCTCTTGATGGCTTATTCAAATGTTTGATAGTCTCCTCATTTGGAGATATTCTAGTGAAGTCCAATGTCTTCCTTGGCTCCATCTAGTGTTTTTTATGTATGGGTAATATTGTACTCACACTAATTTATAAAGTGTTATGGGGGGTTTGTTGATTCAGCCTTGTCTCCCTTCATGTATTTGTGTGATCTATTATAGGAACCTTTTCACTTTATTAGTTACTTGTCTTTTCCATCACCACCATGGGAAATCATCTTTGAGAGACTTATCTATATTTTCAACACCTTTTTTTGATAGTCGATAGTCTCCTTCTTTGGATCTATTCTAGTGTATATATTGTTAGCTTGTTTGGTGTTCAAGTAGTGTATTTGGACCACTCATATGGACTTTTATTTAATCACTCCATCTATTCAGTAGTATGGGGGGTGTGATGTACATTATACTTCTTGGTGTTGAGCATTCCTTGCACATGTTGTATTTTTTTGTAATTTCATCACCATTGATAGTATTCTTGATTAAATTTATTTTGGTGAAGCATAGTGTCATGTTTTTTTATGATCGAGTAGTAGATTCAGACCACTTGTGAAGATTGAGTTCTTTTACGACTTATGATTACTTAGAGTGTAGACTTATTTAACATCATCTTTTGGGGGGATTTATTTCTCTCTCTTCTTTTTTCTCTTTTGGGGTGGGGGGAATTTTTCCTATGGGTTTTCTCTCTTTTTCTCCACTTTATCAAAGTTATGTATTTTTCACTTTTGAATGTTTTCTAGATTACTCATTTATACATGGGTATCTTATTTAGGCACTTTGTTTACTAAAGCACATATGAGGATTGTTACTTGACTCCATGGACTTCTTATTGATTCTTATAGTGACACTAGTGTGGCAGCCCCACCCGTCTTTGTGTTCACTTCACCATCTTGTTGGAGGGTGTTCAACCAATGCTTCCTCAAGTTAATCATTCTACCTAGTAATTTAGATCATAGTGTTTTTTCATTGATCCTCATATTCAACACCATTCCTACCTTGAATTGGTGGTTACGGAATATTGAAATCCATGTACTCTAGTAGGATGGATTGGCATCGATAGGGACACGTGACTTCACACTACATCCTCTATTTTTAGACCCTATATTCACTTGAAGGGCGTGTTAGAGTATTTTACTCATACTTTCTAGGCTCTAGATATTTGTGTTTACCTAGTTTTGTCTTATGTGGGGTTAGCCCCACATTGGCTAGTTTAGCTTATATTATGTTTTGCCTTGCCTATATAAGTAAGTACTAATCATTGTAATAGACATGATTATTTATGATTTATCAATCTTTTATATATCATTTGATTATAATATTTATTTTGTTAATTGGTTTCTTCTGAGTATATGCTAAAGCATTAATGGCTTTAGTAATAAAACATTAGAGAGATTTTGGCTGAAGAGTTTTGATAACTCTTTCATTAGAATCATTTTATGATCTATGAATTTTAGATCATTGATTTCCATTATGAAATAATTCACACATGTTGAAACATGATGTATCCAAGTAGGTAATAATAGATAGGTTGCTATTATATACCTTGTTACTAGTGTCAATAGATACATTTCATGACATATGGGTATTACATCATCAATTTTCATTGTGTAATCATGCACACATATTGGCACACGATGTTGCTAAGTGGGTAAAAATAGTTGCGTTGCTATTGTGTACCTCACTACTCATGCCAATATATACATTTTATGATCTACATATATTATATAATTAATTTTCATTTTGTAATCATGTACACATATTGGCACATGATGTAGCTGAGTGGGTAACAATAGTTGTGTTACTATTGTGTACCTCACTACTCATGCCAAAAAATACATTTTATGATCTTTATGGATAGATAATTTGACTTTCATTGTGCAATCTTATGCATATGTTGGAACATGATGTAATTGAGTGGGTGCACCTCATTACTTGTACCAATAAATATATTTTATGATCTACAAGTACTAGATCATTTGATTGTGCATTATTTTAATCAATGCATGTATTTACATGCATGTAAATGGAATAATTAAGTGGGTGATTATAGATAGGTTTTTATCATATACTTAGTTATTCATGCACATTAGTATTTATGATTTATGGTGATTAGATCATATTAATCCTTTCTATCATATAAACAAACCAAATCATGGTCACATGTAAATAAAAATCAATTGAATGGATGACTAAGGGTTCAATTAATCCTGAATAAGGTCTTTATCATTATACATAAATGAACCATAGCATGGTCACACTTTAAAAAATAATTGAAATAAGGGATAATTAAGGGTTTAGTTTATCCTAGCTAGGGTTAGACATTTTAAGTAAAGGAACTAGACCATGGTTACACTTATATATTGAGTAACTATGGATTAGTTGACTTAGACTGCATGGTTAGTCAAATTAGACATTTGATGATTTTGTTCATAGTTTAGACGTGATTGGTGGCTATTATGATTGACATGGTCAATGTAATTTTTAAATAATTTATATACTCTCAGTACTAGATTAAGACCCATGCAGTACTCAAGTGACTTGATTAATGCAAGTTACACTTTTTGATGGGAAAAATAAAAAAGTTGAGGCCTTTATTTGGGGTCACTACATATGTTATCAAAAGCTAGGTTACAACCCAAGGAATATCTAGGATATATGATATGTTTTATCTTGATCTAGTGATATTGGTTTATTAAGCAAGACCATGTTATGGTCTTGTAAATGCAATAACATCTTGAGTTTAGTGGGATTGTGCTCTTTTTTGTAACAATGTGGTGTTGATGGTTCATGCATTTCTTAGGACTAAAATGTGTTCGAAAAATTTATAATTTTTTTATGGTATTGATATGGTACTCACCCATAGCCTTGGCTAAGTCAAACCTTCCCAAAATTAATTTGAGTTATGTCAAACATCACGTATCCCCTATCAACGTATATGGGTGAGTCAATGGGAGATAATTGATAGAATGTTACTCTTATAAATAAGGAAATAATGTTTGGAATCTAATGTTTACTTGTATTAGCAAGTCATCACAAGATTATCAAACATTAGGTCCTTGGGAAGACTGAGGGTATTACTTAAGCTTGAAGGGCCCAATTTGGGTAGAGAGTGGCTGATTTACCTAGGTAATTCAACAAGTTTTGTGATCTTCACCTGTAAAGGAGCATTGTGATCCATCTAATCCTCGAGGCATGAGTGGTTATTGATAACCATTGCCATTTTAGTGGATATAGAATGATGGGATTTGTTTTAGCATATTATTTATTTGGAAAAGTTTAATGATATGCTCAATATAGAGTTTAGTAATTTTTAATTTTTAATTTTTAATTTTTAATTTTTAATTTTTAATTTTTAATTTTTAATTTTTAATTTTTAATTTTTAATTTTTAATTTTTAATTTTTAATTTTTAATTTTTAATTTTTAATTTTTAATTTTTAATTTTTAATTTTTAATTTTTAATAAAATTTTATGTACTTATAATTTATGGATTTTAATAATTAATTTTACTATTGTTTAATCTTCATATATATATATATATTTCTTTTTTTTTTCTCTCAGCTATACCTACCTTTTTTACCTTTCCTGACTCACTAACATCACTGGGCTCTATTGCTTTATCTATAAAGAAAGCTCTAAGTCTGTAATCTTATCTATTATTCTCTCATCCTGATGATGGTTCATGGAGTGTGAACCAAAACATTGATTAAATTTTTTTGACATAGTTTTAACTGGAAATACAGGCATACTCAACACGTGGACTATTGAAATACCATTGCTTTAATTGATGATCAATATATTTCAAGTTGATTATGTGCATGATGCATTAGATGATGGTTTCATCCAACCATCATGATTTATAAAGAAACGTTGAAGCTTTTAGGCTACATTATTGTGAATATTCCTTTAGTGGAATCAATAATTGGTATAGTCATGAGTTTTGTGACATTTATGCAAGCACTTAATTTATGAATAAAATTATACCAAAGAATAAGTTATGTTATAGTATAATAAACCCTATCGGCAATACGTTACTTTTATCATAACCTAGTTGGTTAGAATGATAACAAGTATGCCAAAAATTTGAAAGGGGCACTGATTGGTTATGATTATGACTACTTTATTTTGGCTATGAATTTTAAGAAATAATGATGGCATGTGTCATACCATGGCCTTGGGAAAGTAGGCATCTACCTCAATCGATGTTTTCATAGTTTAGTTAAGAACACTCATTATGGTTATTGATCAATTTTGAAAATAAGAGAATGAAAGTGTGTTAAGTGTGGTACTACATGATATTCTAGTTCTTGAAATATAAATGTATTGATTTGATTTACAATTATGATTATGTTATAAGCCAAAAAATATGGTTATTTTGGGCTATTATAACACTCTTGTGACATGTGGAGTGAAATATTTTTGAAATTAAATGATGCCCATGGTTGGGAAAGGTTGTTTCCAAAGCTAATTATCGCTTATATGGTGTAAATTCAAGCTATTATGAAAAATAAAGTTGACTGATATGTGTTTGTGACTGTATGCACATGGTTGCATTTATATGTCATTTTGGGTCATTATGGGCAGCCATGCTACAATCTAAAAATTGGATAAGTGATTGGTGAGGCATAAATTTGTCTTATGTGTTGTATTTTTATGTGTAGACACCTAAACCTAGTTACAACTAGGTTTTGACCAGACTTCAGACTGATTCTTACCAACCATTGTAAGTTAAGCCTAGGAATCACTGAATGTCCCAAATTTGCTTTTGTATCATTCATAAAAACATAGAATCATGTTGAGGCATACCTAATTGGGGTATCCTATTGTATGCAATAATAACATCTAATGGATTCATCCCTAATCACCTTGTGGCATCACAACAATCAATTTGGCCTATGGACTTATTAAGTGGGGCACATAAACAAATATCAAATCTTGAATGAGCTAAATGGCTAATCATATTTAATTAACAAGATAAACCAAATTAAATTCCTAGTTAATTATCCATGTGTAATTAATGAATAAATAAAAAAGGAAATTAAAAAAAATTCAAATATCCTAGCCTTTCATCATGACCTTTGTGAGTTGTCCAACTCTTTGGAAATATCCTAAAATATCTCATTTTGAAAACCCTATCTATTCATTAAAAATCATTATTATTTGACAACTATTAAATCTAATAGGGTTATATTTGACTCACCTAGGCTAGGTTTAAACCCATTCCAAGCCTTAATTCCACCTTAACTCACCTTGGGTTTGGGTTAGATCCATTTTCTATAATGTCTTGCCTATTGAATTTTAAGCTATTTTAGTGCAAATTTATCATGTGCAAATGAATTCAAGCCTAGATATTATAGAGTTATAATGCAATTTTTGTTACATGAGATTCATATCAATAATGGTATAATGCCCAAATATTGATCCAAGACAACACAAAACATAATGGTGCCAATTAGAGAAGGATAGACACACCTCCATTTCTAAAGACTCTTTCAATCACAAATTGAGAAGGGCACCTAAAAATGCATTTAGAGCTCTCAAAGAAAATAAGAGATTTGATGTATTTTGTGTTTTAATTGTGTTTTCATTTGTATTTGATTCATTAAGCTCACCACTAATATCTAGGCATCTAAGTTTTAGTGTTAGTTTGTTTTTATTGATTTTTCTTACTTGAACTAAAACATGATCTAACCTCCCTTCTTAGATTCTAATGATCATAAATGGCATGTTCGGTGAGACCTAAATCATCTCACATACCAAAGAAACCAAATTTCAGCTGTTAGTTTTTTAAATGAATGCTTGATCATCTTAAAAATTTGAGTTTTTATTTTATTTTTCCATATTCTATTTTTTAGTGTTGCTCAATTTTACATAGAGAATCGACGTCAATCCTTCGAGAATCAACCCTGATCCACCTAGGATCAATTTTGATCCCTATGTGTAGAATATGGCATGGTATAAAGTGTTATTCAAGTTTCTCATGAGCTTTCTATATATTTTTTAATTTCTAATGGATTCGATGTTATTTTACTAACCATTTTATTATAGGATCTAGTATTATTTTTGGTATTTATGCTTGTCTTTCTAACCATCCTTTTATGATAAAATCTATTCTATTTTACTTTGTTTCTATAGGTAGCAAATAATCAACGTCAATTCTTGTCAATCAATGTCGATTTATATATATTGATGCCAATCCCTGTATAAATTGACATTGATATTTATGTAACAAAAATAGAGAAACCCAAGAATTTTCATTTTAAATATTATTTTCTAACTTGCAATTGTGCTTTAAATCAGAAGGAAACCCTCTAAAAATTATAGGTCACACATGGAAAAGTGCCAAATTTGAGCATACTTAAGTATTGAAAATATCTAATCAGTGCTTAAAACAAATTTAGATGGTTTATACTTAGTTTGTTTTGTTAAATTTTTACAAAGTCTGAAACTAAGGCAAAAGGGCCAAGAAAACTTCAAAAACATCTCAATTCAGTGTATAAAATAAACATTCACTTAAATTAATAATTCCTTTAAGCATTTTACTTTATGCTAGATCATTTTATATTTATGTGTTTTTTGCAAATGAAGGATGCATGTATACTCTCCCCTATTCCCCTTTATGAAAATCAGGTGACCAAAAGCTCTTATTCCTTGCAATTTTTGCTTAGTCCAAGGCATGAAAAGAATCTATTTAAGGCTCTCACCAAAACCTATATAGTTTGCATGATCTATATAAAACCTTTAAAGTCTTTCACTTGGTCATTTGTTTTATGCAATTTGGCTTGTGAGTGGGAGTTCATAGCCTCCTCATGAGTTCTTTAAGGAAGATTTGACCTAAGGTTTCATCTCCTAACATTATTTTAACCTTGATTCATGGTGGGGTATACAAATTTGGGAATGTTTACTATGATTGATAAGGGTTTGAGTGGCTAACCTCTCCAATCATTATGAAAACCCAAGTTAGGTCTAGTTAACCAAGGGATTCCAATAAGAAGTACATGGATGGAATCACTATGTAAAGGAATATACCCTTACATAGTAAGTTAATTGGTATGAAATCAATTTACATGAGACATCTCTAGTGTTAATCACACTTGGGACTATCTAGATGGTCAAAATTTTAAGCTTTATAACAACCCCACTTGTTATAGACATATTATTGATGTAGGGTAAGTAGCCCAAAGTTATATGTCACCATAAAATCTCTTGAGGGAAGAGGGGCATAAAAAAATTACTAATTAATGTGCTTTTATTTTTATATTAACACTTAAAATCCTCCTAAGAGAATGTATATATATGGAATTTAGTGATATGATGCAACCTTGTCAGTTTTAGGGATATGAACATTATACTTAGTTGTATTTGGTCTTTTTCCTTCACGTACTTGGTCTTTAAGTCTAAAACCATTTGTTTATTTATCCCATGTCAAATTGAGTTTTGTGTCCACATCACTCAATTTATTGAGGAGGTGTTATGCCATTCATTTGACACCATACATTTGCCTTGAACCTTTTTTTCAAAAATGTTGTGTGTGTCACTTAACTGAAATAGGTAATGTTACACTGCCTAAATCATTTCAAGTTGTCTACCTTAGAGCCTTGAAACAAACCATAAATAATACCTTTAGAGCATGATAACATGACAACATCATTACATTACTCAAATCATTTCATATAAGTTTGAAACCGATCCAAGTGTGTCTTTTGGGTCTTTGTCTAGTATCATTATGCCATTCACCTTTGTCTAGCTTATTGATCAAAGAAGTCTAGTATCCTAAAGTTGAGTTTTAAATTAAATTTGACAAGTTAAAATTTAAACATTGATTGATTTCTATTTATGCCTTGTGGAAGTTGGGCTTAGACACCAATATTTCTCTTTTAGGTTGTGTAATTTAGGTTACTTCTTTACCCACTTTGAAAACTATTGTTTGCATTTTTATTTATGATAAAATAGTCTATCTCTAAATGACTTTTATTTCATGCCTTATGCCAATTTTTTCAAATTTCATGTCTAAAGCCAAGTTCCTAGTCAATGCCAACATGTTTCATATTTGATAGATTAAATCATACCCCTTTTTTTGAGCCTAGCTTTTGACACTGTGTTTGGCCAAAAGACCTATAAACATTTATTTTCCTAGATTAAGACTTATTTGGAAAACTTTGAATCTAGAGTCTAGAATTAAATTTTAGTTCATCCACTTGACCTTTTTATGTGTGGAACATTTAACATTAGACATTTGACATTAGGTTGTTTTATACCAAGTTTTGGCATAGACCTTTGTGGAGATACATCTCCATACTTTAACCAAGTTAGACTATATTTGGACCATTTATGATTTAGACTTTATTTTTTTAATTTTTTATAGAATATTCATCATTTATGTGGATATGTCTTGCTACACTTATGGTAGAGTCATGTCCAATCCAAGTTATGATACAATGGCTCCACAAATTGACTTTGTTCTAGACCCCTATGGTGAAGAAGTGGTTTTTGAGATGGATCCATATCTTCCTTAAAATCCTCAATATAGGGAACAAAGCCAAGCACTATGTGTGGTGGTAAATTATTTGGGTTAATTGATGTATGATGTTTTCCATCTCATTAGTCATGACATTTGATTCCCCACCTATACCATTAACCCTCCTTCAGATTATGCAAGCCACCAAGCTCCACAACATCCAAGGACTACCATTTCTATACTAGGACCTCATCCTTTAGCTTGTGTGAGAAACCAAGATTCACAAATCCATACCATTTATATACCAAGACCTCATCCTTTGGCTTGTGTTAGTAATCAAGTTTTGTAAAGCCCTAACATTTCTATTACAGGACCTCATCCTTTAGCTTGTGTGATCAATCATGCTCTACAATGCCTTACATTTATATTCTATGACCTCATCCTTTGGCTTGTGTGAGCAATAAATATCTACAATGACCTATCATTTATATTCTAAGACCTCATCTTTTGGCTTGTATAACAAATCAAGATCTATAATACCCTACCATTTCTATACTAGGACCCCATACTTTGGCTTGTGCAATAAATTAAGGTCCACAATTCCCTACCATTTCTCTACCAAGACCTCATCCTTTAGATTTTTCAAGAAAACAAGATTCAAAATACTCTACCATTACCATTATAGTACCTCATCCTTTGGCTCATAATAGCAACCATGCTTTGTAATGCCCTACCGTTACCATTCTAGTCCATTATATGTATGGGAACTTATTCTCCTAGTAAATTTATCTAATCACAACTAAAAATGTCACAATTATTATCCTAGGCTAGGAACCAACCTTTGTTAAACCTATCATTATCCAACCATCAACCATTATTCATCCATTTTTAATTATTTCCCACTTTAGAAAAACCATGACAATCATTAAACCATAACTAATCCTATCAGTACCTCTCTAATCAAGCCAATCATTTGAAGATCAAGTTATATTCAAAAATGGTGTTTTATAGTGTGTTATAAACCAAAGCCAATAAAACCAACCAAGATATTATGATTTTATTGAATGAACCATTTGTGACAAGTTAACCTATGATGAATCACCTTTTGATCCTATTCCAGTGGTCAAAGAGTCTCATGTTGATAAGCCAGTCTTTTCTAAGTCAATTCTTAATGATTATAACTACCTTTGAGAAAATCATTACCTCAACTATATTCCTATTTTTAGAGAGCCTCCCCTTGACAAGACTTTCTCTATGTAATTGTCTCTTAACATTTTTCCCATTGTTGAGGAGTCTCACTTTGACAAACCAGTCTTTGTAGAGCCTACTATGCCATCATAGGTTATTACTTATCCAAAACCGAAAATTCAATAACACATCATTGTAGAAACATCCACACCAGATGAAGAATCAACATTGAATTTAGGTTTTATTCTTTAATTTAAATAATATTTAGCATCATAATTAAAATCAACATCAATCTCAACATTGGATTTAGAGTCCCTTGAGTTAGAATCAGCTTCAAAATTAAAATATGTTCATGGTTATTAAAACATTATTTACATGACTCATGAATCAATTTTAATATATTTATGATCCTTCCATAGTTTTTTAGTATGATTACTTCAAATTTGACACAAATTTTCCTAGTATCTTCTCCAATAATTGTGTGGTCTCTTCCCATTCCATTACCATTTTGCATGCCATTACCACCAACCAATACTGTTAGGTTGTGGAGCTAAAAGCTTCACCAGGATGCAAACAAGGGAAGTTACGGAGGATGCGGAGTTACAAAATTAGTTGCAGGAGAAATGGCATCGGTCTGATCAGCCGACGTCAGTTACCAGTCAGCTGACATCGGTCATGGAGGTGTCGACGTCGGTAGCCTGTGCGAGAACAGCCAGTTTGCATGACGAATCCGGGAGAGTCTATTTTGAGACTGTCAGTTTGCATGTTGAAGGCTAGTCATAGTCTTGAGTTGTGAGTCTAATTATTGTAATTAAGTTAGTCTAATTATTGTAAGCATGAGATCTATATATGGACTCATGGGCTGTATGGTAAATGTGTGCTAGAAAGCCATAGAGCTTTTAGAGAGAGCTAGTGTAGCTCCTCCTAGTTCCAAAGGGGTGCTGAGTGTGTATGATCAGGGAGAGTTGCAAGGTCTGCAAGGTCAAGGAGCTGATCCACTGGCGTACTGGTTGAAGAATCATAAAGACTTGGTGAGGCAAGGACAAGGGTTCTTTAGGGGTGTAGAGATGTCTACATGGTGAGTAAGGTCTAGTGATTTGCAGGTAGCAAAGAGCAGGGGATCTACTTGGAGTACGGTTGTGTACTTGGTGAACTGGCAGCGTGTTACTGACTAGTTGGAGAGGTGAACATCAATTCTGTATTGGAGTTGATTGTTGGGATTGAGAGAGAGAGGGAAGGTCTTGAGGTGTGGCAAACCTTTGAGGTGGAGGAAGAAGTGGCATCTTCCTTATTGTATATTCTTCCATGTATATAATACAATTGTGTATTGTCTCTTAATTCCTGTGTTGTTTCATATTTCTAGTTACTTATTGATTCTGGTATAATTCTGTGTTTAGTTGCTAATACAAGAAGTAATCACATGTGTTCTAATTGGTAGAGCAAGATCCTGACTCAGTAGGGATTTGAGCATGTTTATTGTTCTGGGGTTTCCCTGACACGTGGTATTAGAGCTTCTGGTTGGGTTACTAACAGGTGGTTTCAGATCTGGTAGTGTTTGTTGATTACAAGTTGCTCACAGGGGTTTCTGATTGAGTGGGAGTATAGCAATGGTAGAAGGAAGTAAGCTACGAATGGAGAAATAGAATAGCATGAATGGTCTGATTGATGGAAAGAAAGAGCAAAGAAAATGATATTGTTGGTTGGTAGCAGATCAGCATGAAGGAACTAAAGATGCAGATGTTGCAGGTGTTGTTGCACAGGATGCTTTGGAAGGTTTCTTGGATAAAGTTGAATCTTGGATAACAGATTATGTTGCCTCTTTCCATGTAGCCCCAGGGAAAGGAGTTGGTGAGCCTTGCCAAAGAATTGGCAAAGAGGAAGTGAAGCTGAAATTGCAGATGGATGACACACAGTGGTTGAAGGAAGTCATGCAGGTACCAGTCTTGGAGATGAGTCTAATTTCTTCAGGAAATTTGGGTGATGGGAGATATTCTGTAACTCTCACAGCGGATACACTTGAATTAGATGGTGGTAAGAAAGTAGGTATCCTTTATCTATCTACTTATATTGTTGATTCACCTTCTGTTGCAGAGATGTGGCTTCATAAGCTTAGTCACATATGTAGAAGGAGAATGCAGGTTCTGAAGTGGAAGACAGATGTTTTTGACAAGCTAAAGAACTAGAAAGCCTTGGTGTTCATGGAAGAGATGATGGATAGAGATCAAGTGAGAGAACTAAATTATTCTGAGCAGAGCAGGGTTGATTTGATTAGGATTTTGATCCATGGAGAGCTCGCGGGTAAAAAGTTATCACTCACAGGTGAACATAGGTACCGGCATCGGCCACACAGTAACTGACATCGACAATAGGAAGACCGATGTCGGTCATGAGGGAACCGATGTTGGCTGAAAGGATACTGGTGTCAGCTAGGGAGACGACATCGGCAGTCAGTGCAGGGAACTGACATCGGTAAGGAGCAGACTGGGAGATGGCTGAGATTGGTCACTAGAATGGATATTGGGCGGACAGCAAGTCTCAAATTCTCATGTGGAGGTCAGAAAGGGTAAGTGAACCTCATATTCATTGTTCACCTTCTTTATATTGCTTACTGATGGTCAAGAACTAGGAGGATGTGAAGAAGCAATGCAGGTAGAGTCCAGATACAGTGGGAGCTTGGCATGGATGAGGAGTGAGTCCTTGGAGAAGAACCAAACAGGTATTTGTTGGTAGAGTTGTCAGCTGGAAGAAAGCATTGAGAGATAGATTCCCATTTTAGAGAAGAGAGTGGATGGATACAAGAGATAGAAGACCAAGGCATATGGTCTTGAGGAAGCTACAGGACAGTGGTATAGGGTTTGACAGGTGGATGACTAAGCATGGCTTCAGTCAATGTCAGTGTGACTATTGTGTTTATCTTCCCAGGTGGATGATGAGTCATGACATCATCTTATTACTGTATGTGGGTGATTTATTAGTAGGTTTGTACATACAGGTATTTGTTGAGCTAAGGGTAAGGTTAGTTCAGAGGTGTGTCATGAAGAATTTAGAGCAGCGAAATTCTTTGGCATAAGAGACATGGAGATTCTATCTTCAGTGGGAGCTAATGTGAAGACGGTGTTGGCGAGGTTCATTACGCAAGATGCAAAATCGGTAAGCACACCAATGGCTGGATATTTCAAGCTTAGCTTGAAACAGGGTTAGAAATCACATGAGGTCTAGTGTAGGCCTGAGTTTTCCCAAGCAGTGGGGGTTGTCAGAAAGTATGGAGCCAATTCAGGGAAGGAGTACTGGAGGGCAGTTCAGTGGGACTAGCAGCAGGGTTTCTTGTTTTGTAGGGTCAAGTTCTTCACTACATGGATATGTAGGTTCGGATATGGCAGGTTACTTGAATGACAGGTATAGCATCACAGTTGCATGGTGGTTGGTCTTCAGGATGGATCTTGAAGAGGGATACAAGCCAGGGAATAATTTAGGTGGTGTATAGGTATAGGTACAAGTGTAGCTATTTATCTCCAAGTGGGAGATTGTTAGGTTGTAGAGCTAAAAGCTTCACCAGGATGCAAACAGGGGAAGTTACAGAGGATGCGGAGTTGCATAATCAGTTGCAGGAGAAATGGCATCGGTTTGATCAGCCGACGTCAGTTAGATAGCAAGAGGAAGCAATCGACGTCGGTTACCAGTCGGCTGACATTGGTCATGGAGGTGCCGACGTCGACAGCCTGTGTGAGAATAGGCATTTTGCATGACAAATCTGGGAGAGTCTATTTTGAGACTGTCAGTTTGCATGTTGAAGGCTAGTCGTAGTCTTGAGTTGTGAGTCTAATTATTGTAATTAAGTTAGTCTAATTATTGTAAGCATGAGATCTATATATGGACTCATGGGATGTATGGTAAATGTGTGCTAGAAAGCCATAGAGCTTTTAGAGAGAGCTAGTGTAGCTCCTCCTAGTTTTAAAGGGGTGCTGAGTGTGTATGATCAGGGAGAGTTGCAAGGTCTGCAAGGTCAAGGAGCTGATCCACTGGAGTACTGGTTGAATAATCATAAGGACTTGGTGAGGCAAGGACAAGGGTTCTTCAGGGGTGTAGAGATGTCTACATGGTGAGTAAGGTCTAGTGATTTGCAGGTAGCAGAGAGTAGGGGATCTACTTGGAGTATGGTTGTGTACTTGGTGAACTGGCAGCATGTTACTGACTGGTTGGAGAGGTGAACATCAATTCTGTATTGGAGTTGATTGTTGGGACCGAGAGAGAGAGGGAAGAAGGTCTTGAGGTGTGGCAAACCTTTGAGGTGGAGGAAGAAGTGGCATCTTCCTTATTGTATATTCTTCCATGTATATAATAAAATTGTGTATTGTCTCTTAATTCCTGTGTTGTTTCATATTTCTAGTTACTTATTGATTCTGGTATAATTCTGTGTTTAGTTGCTAATACAAGAAGTAATCACATTTGTTCTAATTGGTAGAGCAAGATCCTGACTCAGTAGGGATTTGAGCATGTTTATTGTTCTGGGGTTTCCCTGACAAATACAACCATTATATTAACCTTCCACTTCCCACAAGTGTCAATTGAAATTGATTTGATCACAACTTGTTGAAAAAAATTCATGGTGACCTATTAGTGTATAATATCAAGGGTCAAGACCAAATTCATGTAGAAGAAGAACCATCCCTTAATGAAAACATTTTAGAGGTGTTATGGGACAATCAGACTCCAAAATCAACATATTCTAGTGAAACATTTTTAGGGGTGATAAAAGACAATAAAATTCAAAAGTCAACATTCTTTAGTGAAACCTTCTCAAAGGTGCTATGGGACAATCAAGAAAACTTCATTGGTGAAATCTTCTTCGAGGCACCAATAGCTAAGCACATAGTTCTTTACTACTTGATGAAGACATTATCAAAGATGAAATCAATACAACTTCCAATATACAACATAATCAAATGGTAGATACTCTTAGTCCCAAACAATATAAAAATATGGTGGTCCTATCGAGAGAATATTCAAAAGTCTTCAGCCCTGCCACAACTAAAGTTATGTTGAATCCAAAATTAGAAATATTATGTGAGACTAAAAATCTTTGATCTTAGTTTGTACCCCAACCATTATAAATTCCATTATCATCCACCTTTACATCACCAAATCAAACCTATCATACACTATTCATCCATATTTACCATACTTGGCCATAATTTCCTTTGTAGGGGTTACAAAGATACCTCATCTCAACATTTGAAGGAAACAAAATCAATGACCAATGAAGATCACAACAACATTCTTTGCATCCAAATCTATTGTAGGTTCTTGATAGAGTAATTATTCAAAAGAGGTGCGAGCTAGAAATTTACATGATTGATTATTCTAGTTGTATCATATGTTGATTAGGATGTGCATCTCCACATTAAAAAAAATAACAAAAACATTTACCTTTCCAAAAACAAAAATCCATACCTTTTCCACTTACAAAAAACCATACCCTTGCTAGTTCCATTTTCCATATACTTTACCATTTTCATTTTGCCATTCCCTTGCCATTGTTCCATACCCTACCATTTACCTTACCTTACCACTAGGGGGTAATGCTCTTACCATTTTAACCATTATTCATACCATAATCATCCTAAACAATACCCTATACCATCCTACCATGCCCTCTCTATTATACCAAAGCCTTTTTTAATCCATCCTACCCAACACTTTTTGATCTTGGTTCCATTGGTTTTTCCCACACCTTCTATAAGGGGATTCCAATCCAATTTTAGAATTTTTAGAATTGTGTGTTTAAATGGTAGCTTAGGAAATTAGTGTGATCATGGATTTGATAAGTTATCTTTCATTTATGATTGACCAATGCCATAGATTATAACCACCAATGGGAAAATCCATGTTCCACCTTATGTCACTAATTATAACTGCCTATGGGCAAATTAGTATCATAAAATTATGTCATTATTTCCTAATTATAATTTCCTATGGGAAAATTAATAAAACCACCCTTTACCGTGCATTTTTGAATCAAAATTATATTAGTATTCTCATTTTCCTATCCATTTTCCTTAATTTTGTGATTTTTTTGTTACCTCGGTTGAGTCTTACTACATTTTGTTTTGGTGGAACTACTATGACTTGAGGTCCTAATGGGAGTATGTAGGCCATGCTCAATTCATGTTGAGGTCCATTGAGTCCCCATTTACATACTCTTTCACCATTTTCTAAGTGGCATCTTGTAAATCTCTAATGAGATAAGATATCTCAAAATTCCAAAAAACATTTGTCCTATCTAGTCCTAGTTAATCATCCTCAGTCCATGCTACTAGGGCAAATTCATTATAAGGATTCTTTCTATTAATTTTTATTTTATTTTTCTTTGTGTTTATTTTCTTAGTTATTTATTTGTTCATTTTTTTCCTTTTTGTTTGCTTTTGTTGTTATGTTTTAACTCAATCTATATGCATTCATTGGGTGATTCCTTGCACATTATTCTTGAGTCTATTCACAGTGATATGTCAACATTATCATCATGGTTTTTATCATTGGTGCATTATTTTCAATTGTTTATTGGATCAAAATCCATTCTTTATGAACATTCTGGCCAAGTTATCATGGTGTTTATATCATGGTTCTTACCATCACATACTATAGAAAAAATTAGCTCAAGAAGTCTTAAAAGTATTGGGGCCATAGAAATTTCTCTGTGGTAGCCTTGGCAAATCCTCCAACCCTCCTTGATTAAATAAACACATTAACCATTCTAGTTGTATAAATGTTAGTAAGGAAAAAAATCTCTACATTGGTAGGTATAGCTAAATCATTTATATTGATCAATTCTTATTATTCTATTCATATCTTTGATCACTTTACACATCCTCATATGCCTGGTTATTTGTGGGTTCTTCAATATTAGACTATCACCTTTATATTTGTGCATGCTCATATTTAATCTATATAACAGGTTATATCCTTGAGTTATACTTGCCAATATTCCCTACTAGGACATAATCAAACATATTTATTCAATCTAGGTCATCTTAATGATTATAACTGCCTATGGGAAAATCATTATTTTGAATCATCATCCCTAACTAGGGAATATGCCTATGTCACTAATTATAACCACCTTTGGGAAAATAAATGTCTCAACCTTTAGTACTAATTATAACTACCTCTAATAAAATCAATAATTTTTTAATCAATGCATGTAAGTATTTTCTTGATTGGATTGATCTCACCCGTGGGTTAATTTCATTCTTCTTCTTACTTCTTTTTGAGGGACCATCCATCAATTATATGTGTCAGCCACTCCCTAGAGGATGAAATTATCTTATTTTTAGCTTATTTCATTATTTTAGAGTACATTATTATGCCTATAGATTTCAACATCTTCCCTAATAGGGGAAAACTTTAGACACCTAAAACAAGCCACAACTGGCTTTTGACTAGACTTCAGATTGATTCCTACCAACTGTTGAAAATTAAGACTAAAAATCATTTAATGTCCCAAATTTATGTATGTATCACTCATCAAAACTTAGAATCACATTGAGGTATCCCTAATTGGGCTATCCTATTGTATGCAAAAATTGCCTCTCACAAATTCATGCTTAATCATTATGTGGCATCACAACAATCAATTTGGCTTATGGACCTATTAAGTGGGGAACATGAACAAATATCAAATCTTGAAAGAGATAAATAGATAATAATATTTAATTAACAATTTAAACCAAATTAAATGCCTAATTTAATTATCTATGTGCAATTAATGAATAAATAAAAAAGGAAATTCAAAAAATGCAAATATCCTAGCCTTTTATCATGACCTTTTTAAGTTGTAAAGATATTTGGAAATATCCTAAAATATCTCATTTTGGAGACCCACGCCTATTCATTTCAAATCATTATTACTTGACAACTATTAACTCTATTGGGGTTATATTTGACTCACCTAGGTTAGGTTTGAACCCATTCCAAGCCTTAACTCCACATTGATTCACCTTGGGTTGGGGTTAGATCCATTTTCTATAAATACAATGCCTTGCCTATTGAATTTTAAGCTATTTTGGTGCAAATTTATCATGCACAAATGAATTCAAAGATTGGATGTTGTAGATTTATAATGTAGGTTTTATTACATAAGATTCATATCAATAATGTTATAATGCCCAAATATTGAGCCAAGCCAACACAACCTATAATGGTGCCAAGGAGAGGAGATACACACACCCATTTCCAAAGACTCTTTGAAGCACAAACTGAGCAAACCACCCAACAATGCATATGAAGGTCTCAAATAAGGTAAGAGATTTAATGTCTTTTGAATTTTAGTTGTGTTTTCATTTGTATTTTGTTCATTAAACTCACCCCTAATATCTTGGCTTGTGAGTGTTAGTGTTAGTGTTAGTGTGTTTTTATTGAGTTTTCTTACTTAAACTAACACATGATCTAACCTCCCTTCTTGGATTCTTATGATCACATTATGCATAATCATCAAGGTTGTACTTTCTAAAATGTATTAATGAACACTTGGGATAAGGCTCCATGTGGCCAGATTAATCAATAGTTTAGTTGCTTAACTAGTCCTTACTTGTTTGGTTCAATATTTGTTGCTACATAGTTGTTGTTTTACAACTAATTCCTTGTTCATGTTTATCCTTGTCAGCATACTATAAAATTGTGCCACTACTATGCTTAAAAAGAGGAACAAAAAATTATGATTAGGTGGTATAAATTCCCTTAGAATTTGCATATTAGATGGTGGGATTGGTATCCATAGACCATCATGAGATCACAAGAAAATAAAGATCATGTTGAAAACCTTTGAGTTGCATGTAATGGTTTAGGATGGCTTCTCCAATTTTTGGTGTGGTTGATGTGGGACTCTACACTAACACATGAATAATATTATTTTTGAAATAAAAATGATTATAATAGTATGTATTACTAATTTTATAACATTCTATGATGAATTTTATTGGTTTTATGCTAGAGGCATTAAAAAAGTAACATGGAAAATAACATGTTAATTATGAAATTTTGTGGAAAATCTAATTGTCTTGGGACTTTTAAACCACTACAATGAAATTGTGGGTTTTTGTGATGGTATTTTGGGTCTTCTTGAAAAATATGCAAAAAGTTGGAAGTTGCATGGGGTTCACTAAGTAATTAAGAGTGTTCATGGATGAATTTTCTAAGGTTCCAAACTTGATAAATTTTTTGTTTAAGAAAGGTAAAGAGTTTATTAGACTGTTGAATGAAAAACCAAATTTTTAAAAGTTGAGGGAATAACTTAATACAACATATGTGTTGTTGATTTTTGATCCAAATGGGGATTTTTCAGTATGGGCTGATGTTCCTAGTTCAAGTTAGGAAGATTACTCTCACCAAATGGGTGGTGGTGTCCATGGACTATTATGTAGGCTTGTGTAAGTCCAAAAATCCTCATGATGTAATTTTGGTAGATTTTGTTTTAATTCAACTTACCATTTGTAAACTAGTTGCAATATAAATAATTATAGTTATTGTTGATATAGTGGGATCATGTGAGGAAAAGAAGTGTTATGTTGGAGGGTAGAAACCTCATACATAACACTTATCCTCACTTGTGCAAATGAATCATTAGGCCAATGTTATTTTATGAGGTAGAGGATATAACACCCACACTTTGATGGGGATTTTTTTTGATGTGTTTGAGCTACTTATTAGTTTGGGCATATTTACCTATATGACCATCTAGACCTTGTTTGGGTTGCATGATGATAGGTGTTGGTTAAGCTAGGAACAACTTTAGTCATGTTAAAGCTTAAAAGTACATGATTAATGTTGAATAACATGATTTAGTTATTCATAATCACTATCATCAATGCTTATAATCAAATTTTACCTATGAGCATTTTTGTGTGAAATCACATCCTGGTATGCGTCAAGGATATTTTATCTTGTTGAGATTATTGTTGGTTTGTGACATTATGTCAATAGTTGTAAATAAAAAACTGATAATTTTAGCATGGCCAAGAGAGTACCAATGCATAATTTGGTTTTATGGTTTATTATGTATTTCCTATCACTTGATTTGACTGCTAGTGTATCATTATTGATACAACTTTATTACCACCCCTTGCTTATAATGTAATAGCACATCACATATGCTTATTTTTATCTTGGCATAATTCTAATTATTATTAAAAGTAATTATTTTTACTTTAAAAATATGTTTGGAATGCATTTTGCATTAAATGAGTGGTGAGACCACCATGTGAATAAATTACACATCAAGAGGGTCTAACCTTTATCCAAGATTTTCTAATGTAGTTAGGGTGGTGGAACCCCATAAGAAGAAACCCCAACATGTTGGCATGCTAGTCATTTTTTAATTGATAAAAATAAAATTTAATATATATAATAATAATAAATGAATAAATCCTACCACACCACTTTACTTAACCTAATGACCTTAAACTAGGTTAGGTTGAGGCAAGGGGACCATTTAAAGGTCTTTAAAACATGGTTTCATGGGATTTCAAGTAAAATAATTGTTTAATGTATGGAAAGAGGATAAATGAGACCTAAAAACATCCCCTTTGGGTTGTGTGATGATGAAATTCCTTATAAAACTTGTTATGTCATGAACAAGTGTGGGTTGATTGTTTGAGGTCACAAATGAGCTATTTTAGTTAAATATTGCTCATTAAACTTACTAGTTTGTTTCCAAAATAAAAAATTATAGTATGGTTATCATACTACTTACAGTTGGGAGATTCACATTGTACTAAATCAATTAGGTTAGGCTTGCTATTGTATTTACATTTTTATGATGGTTTATGACTAATTTGAATGGATTGTTCACATAAAAATAGGTAGGCACATACCTATAGATGACTTCATTTATAGATAAACACATGTTTATATCCATGACTCAACCTAGTGGATAGTAGTAAATTGTTTCTATGATTGGGCTATCTCATAAAAATTGATTTGGTTATTATTTTGCTGTTGTCTACATTTTATATTCATGAGGATCATTATTATGATGTAGGACATCCATGAGGATTCCTATTGTGATTATGGCTATGTTTAACATCCATGGTGATGCTTATTTGGGTCATGTTTATGTCACACACTTTTATAACACATGGATGAGATGATTTGATTGAGTAGATAGTTGTAACTTGTTACTATGAGTGGGATATCTCATCAAATCATGTGTTGTGTAGACTTATGATCTAAAAATATTGATACCATTATTATGTCACATGATTAGTGATTTATATTGTAAAATGTACTAAATATGTACTTGATACATGATGTACTTGAGAAACAAAAAATAAATTATGGGCCATAGAACTACATTGGGACCTGATTCCATTTACAGGTATGTATGGCAGTCATGGATGTGTTGGCATTGGTTACTTTCAGTAGGGGTTATCCCTATGCTTGGGTTTGAAGGAACAAAGAGTTTGAAATAACTTGATATTTTTACTTGTTGAAATTATAATGTATTGATATGATGAAAAGTGTATATGACTCTATGTAGTCATGAAATGTCATGCTTAATTCATATACATAGATGTAACCAAATTTTGATGTATCTTGAAAAATAAAATAATTATGTTTACTCACATGTGTGGTGTCAACCAATTGATCTAAAAACTGAAAATGCAAGTGTCACAAAATCAAATAATACACTGTCACATTTAAAAGATCTACTAATTTCTCAACTTTTATGTTTAGTTTTTAATAATAAATAAAAATAGAATTAAAATGAAGATCAAAACTAAAAATAAATAGAGAAAATTAGAAGAATTCACCAGTGAATTGATAACGGTGTTCAGCTTCAATAACCTACGTCTCTGAGTCCATTCAAACTGAGGACTATTTCCATTAAATTTGTGTAATAAATGACTTACAAATTAATTACAAGTCTTCAATTCTCCTTATCTAGTCTCTGCATGCCTATAAAAACATCTCTCATACCTATCATTAATGGCCTAAGGTTGTACAAGGCATAATTAAGTCTCTAACCTTCTTAATTATCTTTACACAATCCTCTCTCTCCTCCTCTTCAAATATTTCTCTCCTTTTATAACACTTCAAAACCCATGGCTCAAGTAGTCAAGGCATATCCCTTTTGCATGATAGGTGCAAGGTTCAAGTCATCGGCCTTCCCTTTTGGGTGCTTAGGCTATCGCTTTAATCCCGCATTGGGTGTTTGAAAGCCGATTACATATTTTAAATAGGTTGGCACCACCTTTATATGTCCAATGTCCCTTTTGGAGGAGACTTAGGTGCCTAGCTTAGCTTGAGCCTATACTTAGGCCACCATTGGAGAACCCTTGGTTAGGACTTGGTCTTCACATGGTTTACATGGTGAAGGCATGCAAGCTGATGTTTGTTGGTTTGTGGCTCTACCATGTGTTGGTTTGAGGATCTTTATTATAAATCTTAAAAAAAATATCCAACATTAATGGGGTTTTGATAGACTTTGTGACTTAAATAAAATTTCACAAACAATAATACATGAATATTAGGAGGCCAAGGCACCCCTCCACAAGAGTGTGTTGAACCTCACTGAGTGCCCCCAATGAGAAAATAATGGGGCCCACAAATCCTCATATGACCACCTATCAAAGACCCGAGGATATCAAAAAACCAAACACCAAACCTTTTTTTTTTTTGCACAAATTCATATTTCCACGTGTTAAATGGTTGCTGGACCACTTGGTGTATTTGAACAATGCCATGTCACTTTTTGACACCTGTTATTTGCCTGTTGAAAGAAAGCTTTAGCAAGCTATATCTCGAGCATCTGAACTCCATTTTGCATTTTGGAAGAAGTTTTAAAAAGCTCTCGATGAATTATTTGATGTGTAAGTGGTTTGACCAAAAATTGAAGACTTTCAAAATGGAATGGTATATGGATCCACCTAGATCACTCCTCCCCACTGGGAAATTTTATACCTCCAAAAGTTTAATTGAATTGGTAATTAGGTGAGGGTATTTATCCCTTACCCTTCCATCTTCCATCCATTTGGCCTTGTTTGGGTGTATCCCTTTTAGACCAAAACAAAGATACTCAACATCACCTCTTCATGAAGTTTGCACATTTATGTTAAGAATAGTATCTTCATGCAATCTGTTAGATATTTAGGAGAAAAAGAATTAACAAAAGGAATGGATACACTTTCATCATGATCAATTATCATTGGAGGCTCATACGATTTCAGAGTTTCCACATTTATAACTGAATAAATCTACATATAAGATCATAAATCTAATTGAAAATCATTTGTGCCAATTTTTTCCATAATCTAAAAAGGACCATACTAGATTGGTTTCAAATTTTTACCTTCACCTATCAGTCTTTCCTTACTAATGTGAAGCCATACCATATCACCTATAAAAAATTGGTGATCAACATGATGTTTGTCATTTTTGGCTTTATACTTAGCTTGACTTTTCTCTAATTTAATATAGACAGTCTGATGTATGAGATATATTTTTTCAATGAACTTCTTAGCTCAAATGGCTTCTTTTAGTTCACCAACAATTGTATCCTATCCATAGCAAACATCTAGAGGAGATTTAGGCAAGTATCCATAACAAACTTCAAATGGAGATTTCATAGTAGAAGAATGAAATGCCCAGTTATATGCATACTATATGTAACATAATTGTTCATCCCATAACTTTGGGTGTTTATTGATATAACCCCTAAGTAAATGTACCAAAACGTGGTTCACAACCTCTATTTTCCCATCAATTTGTGAATGAAATGTAGTGCTCTTTTTTAATTTAGTGTCCATTAGTCCCTACAAAGTTGACCAAAACTCCCCAATAAATTGAGAATCCTGATTAGAAATAATTAAAGTAGGCAACCCAAAATGAACCCCTGAATGTTTAAAGAACAAGTGTGCAATGCCTTCCCTAGTAATTTACTTAGTGAAAGGAATCAAAACACACATATTGCTAAATATATCCATAAACACATATAAATGGTCATGTTTTCTTTGTGTCATAGGAAAACCCCCCACAAAATCCATGGATATACTTTGCCATGGGTGAGTAGGAATAGGTAGGGGAGTGTAAAGTCCTAGTTTCCTATTACTAGGTTTGCTTGTGGCACAAAGAGTACATCCCTTAATATATTTGGCAACATGTTCCTACATATGGGGCCAGTAACAATACATTTTCAAATGTGAAACCATTTTAGCAACTCCAAAATGACCAAAAATAAGAGAAGTATGTGCTTCTCTAATCATGTGCACCCTCTCATTTTGAGGAATACAAAGTTTACCCAAATGATACAAAAGATCATTATGTACATGATAGTCCAATTCTTCTACTTGTCTACTACTCTTCATGTCTTTATATACATCCTAAAAATGAAGATCATTAACATATTGTTCTTTATAGCTTTCATGAGACAAAGAACCATGTTTTAAAAGAATAGATGCAACAACCATAGGAAGCCTAGAAATCATATCCACAACCTTATTCTAAATACCTTTTTTATACTTAATCATAAGATGAAATTGTTGTAAGAAACCCATCCAACAAAAATGTCTAGAGTGTTGTAGCTTGGTTTGTGATTGGAGATATTATAAGGCTGATGATCTGTATGTATTATTATTTCTTTTCCCATTAAGTAATGCTTCCAATTTTTAACACTTTGAACTAATGCATATAAATCCTTATCATAATTTGGATATTTTCTTACTGCACTTGTGAAGGTTTCAAAATTATAACAAACTAGTTTCTTACCTTGCATTAAAATAGCTCCCATAGCATAATCACTTGCATCCATCTCGATCTCAAATGGTTTTTGTATATCTAGAAGTGCCAAGACTGGAATATTGCTTATTTTTGTTTCAAAGTGTTGAAGGCATTTTGATGCTTGCCTCCCCACTGAAAGACCTATTTCACACTAATCAAAGAATGCAAGGGTGATGCAATATATGAAAATTGAGCAAATAAACTTTCTCCAAAATTATACTACACCAAGAAAACTTCTAACCTCAGTTGTATTAGTGGGTGTAGGCCAGTTAAAAATGATTACCACTTTTGTAGGATCAATTTTCAATTTACCATGTCCTACAATGTAACCCAAAGATATCGAAGAGGTCTTGCCAAACTCATATTTTGACATTTTTAAATAAAGTTTTTCCCCTTGTAATGCATCCATGACTTTATTAATGTGGATCACATGCTCTTCCCAAGACTTACTAAAAATAAATATATCATCTAAGTAAATAATGACAAAATCATCAAGGAACTATCTAAAAACATCATTCATCAATCTCATGAATGTAGCCAGTGCATTACACAACCTGAAAGGCATAACAAACCATTCAAACAATCCCTATTTTGTTTTGAAGGAAATTTTCCACACATCACCTTTATTAATTTTTACTTGATGATATCCACTTCTCAAATCTAGCTTAGTGAAATAAACAACATGTTTTAATTGATCCAACAAATCATCAATATAAGGAAGAGGGTAATGATTCTTAATAGTAATTATGTTTAAATCATGAAAATCAACACACATTCACCAAGTGTCATCTTTCTTTGGCACCAAAATGATTGGCAAGCTAACAGGAGATGAACTTGGACTAATAATACCTCTATCCAATATATCTATTACCTATTTTTTTTATTTCCTCATTTTCCACCACTGATAACTTGTACATGCCAATGTTAGGGAGAGGAGAATCTTGCAAAAGTTGAATTTCATGTTGAACTCCTCTTTTAGGGGGCAAAACCTTAGGATCCTAAAATACATCACCATAAGTAGAAATGATTTCAACCAATTCATTTTTATGTTTAGGATCACAATTTTCTAAAGCCTGAGAGTATTCTTTTTCCTTAGACTTAATCAACATGAGACAAAAAGTCTTGCTTGAATTAACTAGTCTTTTCATTTGCCCTACTATAACCAAGGAAAGACTTGTTTTAATGTGATGTGCCATGACTATATATTCAATTTCATCCTTAACAAGCAAGTATTTATTCTCCTCTCTATAAAAGATTGTTTTTCTATCATAAAGATATGGACTTCCTAAAACAATCTTGCATATGTCCAAAGGGACAACATCCAACTCAACCTAATCTACGAACTTGGATGTGATGGTAAACCTTAGTCTCTAAGTTTTTGATATTTTTAGCTTCGTATTGTCACACACCTGACCTAGTGGATAAGGCTTCAGATGGGGATTAGTTTGTAAGCCTAACTTATTAACAACCTCTTTAGAAATTAAATTTTCTTGAGAACCACTATCAAATAGAGTGTCAATATTTGAATGTTTTGAAACAACTCTAATGTGGAATAATTCATTTATTTTCTTATCAACATGCACAAAATTTTATTTAGAAGAAGATGCATCATTTGATGACTTAGTTCTAGAAATTGAAAGAGAAGACTCATTATGTAATCCCATGGTTGTGATCTTAGTATCATCACTTGAATCTAAACCTAAATCCTAAACCATAGCATTAGTATTATTTTCCTTCTTTTGAAACCTTTTAGGCCTTAACTCAGGGTGTAGTTTCCAACACTTAGACTCATCATGATTTTTCTTACAATGATTACAAAATGGTTTTCCTTTTTTTTTTAATAGTAAAAGTGGATTTTTTTTACCCTTTCCTGATGAACTTTTCCCTTTGGATTGCTTAACATTAGATTGCTTAATTTTAACTTTAGGAAAATATTCCTTTGATTATTTTCCTCTAGCCTCTAAATGAGTGGCTTGAACACATACTACATCTAAATTAGTGGCATTGAACATAAGAATCATATGTCTTAAGTAACTATGTATCCCACCTATGTATTTTAGCAGTGTTTTTTATGTGTAAAGAGGAACATTCAAAAGAAAACATTTTCTCCTAAATTCTTGTGTGTAATCTTGAAAATTTTGGCCTTTACCTTATCTAAAACTTTGCCAATCCATCATGGCTTGCTGCATATATCCTAAAGGATAAAATTGCTTTCTGAGTTCTTCACAAAAAAATTTTTGAGTAGAAATCAAGTTACCTTTTTGAAGCTCAGCTTCCTTTAACTTACTCTCCCACTAGATGAGAGTTGTGCCTCCCATACGAAGAGTAGCCAAATGAATTTTTGACTCATCCCTTACAATATTTTGGACCCTACAATAAACTTTAATCTTCTTGACCTAATTATCCAACTTTTCTGCATTAACTTCACCATTAAACATTGGTAATTCAAACTTAATATCCAATTTTAGTGAAGGGAGAGATTCCATAGTTTTTTTACCATCATCCAATGAATAAGAAGGTTTTTTGTTTCCTTTACCTTTCGATTCTTTTGAATAACATTTTTTTCACTCTCGAATTTCCTTTGTTTATCATGGTAAAGTTCCTCAACCATGCTTCTCATCTCCATGAAGGCTCGGTGGAAAGCTTGTTTGGATTCCATCTCTTCTTTGAGCATCCCAAAAGCACACCTTGAGCCAATCTCTAGATTATACTCAATGATTTTTCCTTCAACCTTTTTGTATTTATACCTTGTCAACATACACTAATAGCCACTATTAAATAACAACCGCTCTGATACCAAAAATCTAATCTAAAAACTAAAAATGTAAGTGTCACAAAATCAGATAATAAACTATCACATTTTAAGGATCTACTAATTTCTCAACTTTTCCATTTAGTTTTTAATAAAAAAATAAAAACTATAATTAAAATGAAGATCAGAACTAAAAAACAATAGAGAAAATCGAAAGAATTTATCAGTAAATTGATAATGGAGTTCAGCTTCAATAGCCTACATCTTTGGGTCCGTTCAAAGTGAGGACCATTTCCATTTTTTTTATGCAACAAATGGCTTACAAATTAATTAAAATTCTTCAAATCTCCTTCTCTAGTCTCTTCCTACCTATAAAAATATCTCTTAGACCTATCATTAATGGCCCAAGGCTGTACAAGGCATAATTAAGTCTCTAACCTTCTTAATTATCTTTACACAGTCAGCTCTATCCTCCTCTTCAAATAGAAATTCACTCCTTTTATAACACTTTGGAACCCATGGCTCAAGTGGTCAAGGCATATCCCTTTTACATGATAGGTGTAAGGTTCAAGTCATTATCCTTCCTTTTTAGGTGCTTAGGCTATCACTTTAATCCCACATTGGTTATTTGAAATCTGATTGCATATTTTAAATAGGTTGGTGCCACTTTTATATGTGCTGACATCCCTTTTGGAGGAGACTTAGGCACTTAACTTAGCTTGAGCCTATACTTAGGCCACCGTTGGAGAATCCTTGGTTAGGACTTGGTCTTCACATGGTTTACATGGTGAAGACATGGTAGCTGATGTTTGTTGGTTTGTGGCTCTACCATGTGTTGGTTCGAGGCTCCTTATTACAAAGCTTAAAATAATTATCCCACATTGATGGGGTTTAGATGGACTTTGTGAATTAAATACAATTTCACAAACAATAATACATGAATATTAGGAGGCCAAGGCACCCCTCCACAATAGTGTGTTGACCCTCACTGAGGGCCCCTAGTGAGAAAATAATGGGTCCCACAGATCCTCATATGATCACCTATCAAAGATCAGAGGCTATCAACAAACCAAACACAAAACCAATTTTTTTGCACAAATTCATATTTCCATGTGTCAAATGGTTATTGGACCACTTGGCATATTTGAGCAATGCCATGTCACTTTTTGACACCTGTTATTTACCTATTTTAAGAAAGCTTCAGCAAGCTATATCTCAAGCATCTAAACTTAGTTTTGCATTCTAGAAGAAGCTCCAAAAATATCTCGATGAATTATTTGATGTGCAAGTATTTTGACCAAAAATTGAAGACTTTAAAAATGGAATGGTACATGGATCCACCTAAATCACTAATAAAATGAATTATGTAGATTAAATTAATGACATACAGTATGTTGAGTTACCTTAATAAATAAATATAGGTTTATATAACTAAAAAATTAATCATGAGTGTAACATCCCAATTAATTAAAGAAGAAAGTAATCAAGGTAACTAGAGAAGAACATCTTAAATATATAGGTTAAACCATCATTGGTAACATGTGTATGTCAAGAGGACTCATGTCCAAGATAGTGTACCTATTACTACAACTTTATTTTGAGATGATGCACCTTCAAGGGGTATCTCTTCTAAGGAAATCAGGAGCTATGAATTAAATATATGTGCTTGTATTGGCACATGATGTAATCAAGTGGGTGTAACTTGTTACTCATGCCAACAGGTTTCATTTAGGATATATGTGTATCAATCATTTAATTGATATTTTGTAATCATGTGCACATATTGGCACTCAATGTAGATAAATGGGTAATAATAGTTGGGATACTATTGTGTACCTCATTACTCATGCCAATAGATACATTTGATGATCTATAAGTATTAGATAATAGAATACCATTGTGAAATCATGTGTACATGTTAGAACATGATGTAGTTGAGTGGGTAACAATATCTAGACTGATAGTTTTACATGGTTACTCATGCCAACAGATACATTTTATGATCTATGGGTATTAGATCATCAATTTTCATTATTTAATCATGTACACATGTTGGTATGTGATGTAACCAAGAGGGTAACAATAGATACGATGATATTGTCCACCTCACTACTCATGCCAATAGATACATTTTATGATCTATGGTATTAGATCATTGATTTCCATTGTGCAATCATATGCACATATTGACACATGAAGTATTTGAGTGGGTAATAATATTTGGTCTGATATTATGTACCTTGTTACTTGTGTCAATAGGCACATTTTATGATCTTTGGGTATAGATCATTTGAATCTCATTATGAAATCCTATACATATGTTGCAACATAATGTAATTAAGTGGGTTTACCTCATTATTTGTGCCAAAAATATATTTTGTGATCTATAAGTACTAAATTATTTGATTTCAAGTTGTTGCAATCAATGCATGGGTTTGCATGCATGCACATGGAATAACCAAGTGGGTGATCATGGATGGGTTCATATCATGTACCTAGTTATTTGTGCACATTAATATTTATTATCTATGTTTATTAGATCATATTAATCCTTTATATCACATAAATAAACTAGATCATGGTTGAATATAAATAGAAAGAAATTGAATGGATGACTGAGGATTCAGTTGATCTTAACTAAGGGATTAATCATTTTGCATAAATGAACCATATCATGGTCACACTTGAAAAAATAAATCAACTAATGGATTATTTATGGTTTTTTTTGATCTTGTTTATGGTTATCCTTTTTGTATAAAGGAAATAGAACATGGTCGCACTTATATATTGAGTAAATATGGATCAATTGAATCAGACTACGTGGTTACTAAGATTAGGTGCTTGATGATTTTATTCATAGTTTAGACATGATTGGTTTCTATTAAGATTAACATGGTCAATATAATTTTTAAATAATTTATCTACTTTCAAAGCTATAATAAGACCCATGTAGTACTTAAGTGACTTGAGTAATGCATGTTGCACTTTTTGGTGGAAAAAAGAAAAATAATTGAGGCCTAATTTTTGGGGTTTTTATAGTTACCACCTGATAGTTGAGATTATCTCATCTATGAAACCAAATCATACTTATAAACTAATGATCATGAGTGAACTAAGTCAACTCACATTATAATTCTGGTGATTTTTGGATGATGTAATTAATTATAATATATAAACTTGGAAATATTGAGTGATTTAATAACCTAAACCATACTAAAACATGAACCAACTACTATAGTGGATTGGCTAAACATAACCTAGAAAATTCCAACTTGGTGGGTGATGACAATCCATAAAAGTATTTGAAATCTTAAAATGATTTTATTTTGAAATATTAGGTGCACATTGCATATAATATGCACCTTAAATATGTAGCATGCTAAAAATATATAAATTAATGATGTTAATGTATATAGTTCTACAAAAAATGTGTATTTCAATCATATACTTATGAATTTGGCCAATTTGAAATCATGTAAGTGTGTAGAACATGTTTATAAAACATGCCCCCACTATAACTTACATCTAAGAACTAGTGTAAGTTATAATGTGGAAGACATGTTTATAAAATATGCCCCCACTATAATTTGAGAATGTTTCATATTGAATAAGTTTGGAAAACATGTTTACAAAACATTCCCCCATTAAATATGAAAATGTGGATAACATGTTTTTATAATATTACCTTGTTATAATTTTAATTTGTGAAGCAATGTGGAATTCATGCCTCTATGACATGCACCCATTGATATGCCCCCGTTTTTAGGTGAGGGGAAGTATAAAATAGTAGGTATTTTAACTCAAAAAGATAATATAACCATGAAAATTATGAATGTACAATGTAGCATATAGAGTGAACATGTCTAGGCATATATATCATTGAATCATGACAAATGTGATCACACCAAGTCTAAAGATGCATGTTGTAAATCATGAAAATGTCTAGATAATAACATAATAAGCTCAAAAAGTAATCAAGAAAACACACAAGATCACTCAAAATATAATTAAATAATGATGGTCTAAGGATACCTCAAGTAAGTGATATGTTTAAATTCTACATAATTGTAGGGACATGACTTAGTCAAATGTCTACAAAATCAAGAATGACATATTTAAATATCAACATATAATAAACAATGACATATTAAAATGTTAGAGAGATAAACAAAGGAACAAGGGATAAAAATAAAGGATCATAATCAAATGCTCAAACACATAAGAAAATAACAAGGTAAGACACTCAAGGAAGTGCATGAGTGAAATCATAAACAACCAACATAAACATATCATACTAGCCTCTAGATCATGTGTAAGTAAAAAATGTTAAGTACATAGTATATCAAGTACACTTCTAAAGATTTAATCATGAATAAATGATGTGTAAATACATAATCTCAAAAATGATAATGTAAAATGACCATAGAATTATATAACCTAGATTTATTATGATCAAAGAAGTGGTTGCCCCTAATGTTCACATGACATGAGTAGAAGGAAGACCCAGTATCCAAAAGTGCATAGATCATGTATTTGTGTATGTATGTATCACACTCAAAATATGTGTGAAATATTCATATAAAATAAATGATATGCCATCTACCAACATGGAACCAATAACATATATGTTGAGGAGATAATAGGACATGTAAATACTAAACATACTTTTGGATTTTTTACCCTTTTTTATATTTTTTATATTTTTGTAATATGTGAAACTAAATAAGATACCCTATGATCTCATATAATGGATTATCATAGGTATTTCCCCACTGCAAACCTAGTGAAATAAATTAGTGGTACTACCAAGGATCTTGTATAGGTGAAATATCTATCATTATAGAATCTTTGATACTATGTGTATGTATAATAGGACTATGTTGTCATGAAGGAGAAATATCAAGATTAGGGGATCATGGAACCCATAATCGAATGGTATATTTTTTATTTAGAAAAATAGTAATAGGAACATGTGTAGGTGCTCTAGATATTTTAATATAGTGTGTAGTAAATGAGGTGTTAGACCACACTCAACTAACCAACATTTTCACACATTTGTTTTCACAAGAAATTTATTATAAAATCATTTACAGCTGCCTATTTATTACTTGACAAATAAATGGATCTAAAGTAATAAATTTTATAATAAAATTAATCCACTGAATAAAATGCAATCCATTTAGTACTCAAATAATAAATCAGACTACAAGTTGAATAACTATAAAACATGTATAATAGAATGAATCAAGTACAAAAAAAATACTAATATAATCCATAAATAAACCATGAGTATGCTTACAAACATTGTTTTTTATAATTTTTTAATAATATAAAAATTACATAGCCATTTATATGTTGAATATCCATCAAATAATAAGTTGTTATACAATGAGTACAATAGTCCAAATGAGCTACTCAAACAACTCCATGATCCACAACATAGTCTGAGTATAATCCCAAATGGTTGAATCAAGTGATACATAGAGAGCATCATCCAAGTCATTTACCTCTAACCATATACCAATGATCTCTTTCACACCTCCCCACTAGGATTGGACCTACCCTTCATAGAAGGGGTAGATAAGAATAGTGTAGATATTGAAAATTCAACTACAACCTATGTATACTATCACTATTACATGTAGTAATCAAATAGACCATTAAATCTAATCCTATATCTAAATTAAATCATCATACACATGTAAACTAGAAGTAAATTTAATGATAATTTATCAGATATAAAATTACTTTGGCTAATTTTTTTCATTATGGAATTTAGATTTGAGAATCTGAGTCATTTCACTCACATAAAACTCTCTACTATTGAATCATGACTTAAATATGATATCAGAGGATAGTTATATGAGTTACCCACTATCATACACATATATTTATCTCCTTTTATCCAAATATATTATAAAAATAAATATTCAAAATTAGAAGAGTAAAACTTCAATATACAATAAATAACATGTAACAATAACTGATGTAAGCAAACATCAATAAAAAGTCCAACTAGTTTTAATCATTAAACATAAATATGGTAACATAGATTTATCAAAGTACTATATTCCATACTATATATGTTCATTTTAATAGAACAAGATTAAATTTGTTTTATGCCTTTATTTCTATCACAATTATCATTTATGCAAGTATGAATAAGTAATAACAATCTTCAGTTAACCTGAATACACTTATATTCCATTTTACCTAATAAATGAGTGTTTCAATTTAAAAATAAGTACATATCAGAATATATTCACATACTAGTTAGATTTATCACATAATCTATCTTAAATATACCTATAAATTGGCCATCAAAATTAGTGGAAACTTAAGTATGATCATATAGTATGTTGTCTACTCTATACATTTAATATTGATCAAAAACTTATAATCATAATTTTCACTTCCATTTATGCACTCAAATTTAATATAAATGATAATAATTTAAAATACACATATAATTCCATGTAACTCTTTTCATTTTATAATAATTAGAAATTTGAATAGACATCTCAACATTTATATTTACTACTTGTATTCCACTCAACATCTATGGTCCTAATATAAGCAACTAGTCAACTATAACTTAGATCAAAATATCCTAAAGGGAAGGTAAGTCTAAGCTTAGATCTAATACTCCAAATTATAAAAATGAATATAATCTTTATTTCTCTAATCATACGGTTGGAGATATTATTTCCAAATGATATTATCAAGTATAATTTTTTACTCCTACATCCTCATATAAATACATATACTTACTGGGTTTCAAAAATTCCATAAAATAATATAGTTGGTCATACAAATTTACATGTTCCTTAATGCATTTATAAATGATAATATCATTAATACACCCATTAAATTTCTTTTTCAAGTCTTGTATTATGCATGCACCACTAATTTCTCAAATGTATAGTTCACATCTCACTTATTATTCCCAACATGACCTACAATTAGGTATGTTCTAGTATTATAGACTCATGGTATATTTTATGAGATGGTTATAACCAAAATTATGCAATACCTAGATTATCATTTCCTTTAAGATCATAACTACATATTCATTCCTTCATATGACCTAAAAATCTTTATAAAAATAGGTCACTATGAGTCCAAACATCACATTCCATTTTGGAATCATCTAAACTATCATATATACCTTTAGATATCACTAATTCCTACATTAAATATATAAATCATAATGGTATATACACACACATAGTTGTTTCCCAAAATGAAAAATTATCTATATCTCAATGTGTGTGTGTACAAAAATTGACATATTAATATATGTGAATATCCTAAAATAGTTTTGTTTTCATCTATTCCCATCATACATTTTTAAGATCAAATAAACACTCAAGTTATTATAAACTTAATGAACTCATATAATATATGAGGTAGTTACCAGTTCATAGATTCTTACCAATTCTACAGCTGGGTAAAAATTCCTAAAGCTTGGGAAATGACATACTCAACTTAGATCTTCCTTGTTTATTTATTAGAAAACCTCAAACAAACATTTTATACAAGTATTAAAAGATAAAACCCTTTAAAATAAAATCCCAAAACTAGTAATGGGTTGAATAATTTGAATCATAATTCATTTAATACCATATTATTCAATACCCATGACAATCACATACAAATATTAAAAATAATTAGAACATATCTTTATTGACTATGACTCGGTACTCAATTAAATAAGATTGAGGATGGAATCAAATTCCATCCTTAGGCCTATAGACCTAAAATCCTATTATTTTCCAATAAGGGTTTTATCAATTCATCATTTCATATACTTAATGCATGCAACAAAACCTATATTAAAAAACTCATTTTATTTCCTTATAAAATTTTCAAATATTAAGGAAAACCAACTTGGTTATTTGAAGTTTACAGTCCAAAAGTGTGAAAGAATAGCCCTCTCCTTTTGTCAAACTCTAGAATCTTTCTCCTTATCCACAATCTATTATGATGATCCCTTTATTTCCTCCTCACCTTTAATCTTATTCCTTTCCTTATATTCATGCACATCTTACATGATCTCCATAACCTCTTTTTATTCTTACATGAATCATCATGTAATTTTTCTTTTTTAATACACCACTCCATGTCTTGTATTGAACTTGCAGCCTAAAATTTCATTTATGATCACCAGGGAAGAATAATCTACATTTTCCTCTTGCCAAGTTAACCCTCATAATAATAATAAAAAAGTAAAAAATCCTAATTCAATTCCATTCTCACTTTTTATTATTAGTCAATATAACATAATAATGTTAATCTATAAACCTCTAATTACAACCTAGTATATGTTAAGCATGAAATATACTAAGAGGGGGTGGGGGGTTGAATCAGTATATTATATATCTTTTACTTAATATGATTTATTTTCTTTAACCACTTAATCACACATTAAAGATATACAATAAAATTGAAATAATAACATGCACCACACAAGAGAGAGAGAGACACCATATTTTTACATGGAAACCCAAAGTAGGAAAAACCATAGAGAACAATCTCAAGTATATGAATGAGTACCAACTTAAATTACAAATTTATCAAGCACCAAATTTCAAGAGCACCAACCCCTTTTCCGATAACCAACATAGTAACTATTTGTGAGCACCAATCCACAGGAGCACCAACCCCTCTTGTGTATAAAACACAACTATCTCTCAATGTTGCTTACTCAACAAATGATATAACTCTACAATATCTATTGCTTTTCTCTACTCTTTTCTTATATAAAATAATTACAAAACCATGCACTCTCTTGCATACTACAAATGGCTTCTCAAGCCTTTATTTATAGCTTTCCAAATGACATTTGGCATTCACCCTTTGTGACCATTAAATCCTCATGGAAAATGGTGTCAAAATTGTATGACCCTTCGTATCATTTCATTTGAAAAGTCACATGGTGACCCTTCATAATCAAATGCATCCTTTCTTTGTTTGTCTTTATCTTGGTGACTTTTCATATTCTTCAAAGTGTCCCTTCATGTAAAAATGTACCATACCCTCTTTTGTGTTCACATGGTGACTCTTGGAGTTCCTCAAGATGACTCTTCATGATAAAATGCATCCCATTCTTCTTTTTTCTTTACCCCATGACTCTTTGACTTCTCCATGGACCCACTTTTGATGTATATGTAACCAAAAATATATTCATTAATATTAAATAAATATTAACACACATTAGCCAAGATATGAATATTAAAAACACTATTAAATACAATAGGGCCTTTATCACCAATAATGCTAGACCTTTGACATAAATGACAATATTTCCAATAATATCCCCCTTTTTCATTAATGGCAACCTCAAACTGAAACTACCACATCCTAAAGCTTGCACATACTGCCATCTGAAAAACATATAGTAACTCCCCCTTATTATAGCAACTTATACTTATTCCTTGTACCTAGTTATACACCTATTTCTATACCTATACCTATTCCTATATATGTTTCTTTTCTTCTCCCCCTTTGACATCAATGTCTAAGGGCCTATCCTAGAACTAACACTTAGCTTCGCTTCAACTAATGTTGATCCTCAATGGTAGGAAGTAAATTAAATTACTCCCAACTTCTCCCATAGATACTCAAATATGTATTTTGGTAGTGCATTTATGAAAATATCTAAAATCTACTCTGTATTATTGATATATTCCATCTTAACCTATTGATCTGCAACTTGTTCTCTCAAGAAGTGATATCTAATGGGAAAATGTTTTGTTCTTGAATGCATCATTAGATTCTTTTAAATATTAATAGCACTTGTGTTGTCATAAAAAATAGAAATATGTTCATCATATTTTACCTTGATATCTTCCAAAATTTTCTTCGTCCAAAGCACTTGAGTATAACACAACACTACTAAAATATATTCTGCTTTAACTATAGAAAGTGATACTAAGTTATGCTTCTTGCTTAGCCATGATACTAAGCTATCATTGAGGAAGAAAGTTCCTCCACTTGTACTCTTTCTATCATCCAAGCAACCTACCCAATCTAAATCTATATAAACAGCCAAAAAGAAATCTCTACCTATGGGATACCATAATCCATAATCCAATGTCCCCTTGATATATTTGAATATTCTCTTGACCAAATAAACATGACTATCTTTTGGATCTGATTGATATCTTGTAACCATAACTACTACATGCATGATGTCTAGCCTCGATGTTTTCAAATATAAAAGACTACCAATCATAGATCTATACAAAGATTGATCTACAATATGTGAATCTTCATCCTTGCTCACCTTATTTCTTGTACTCATTAGTGTGCCAACTAGTGCACAATCCTCAAAACCAAATTCCTTCAACATTTCATTGGCATATTTACTTTGAGATATGAAAATTCATTTATCAGACTAAAATATTTGTAATCCTAATAAAAATTACAATTATTTAAACATAGACATCTCAAATTATTTTTGTATATTATCAAAAAATTATTTTGTCATATTTTCAATGTTTCCTCAAAAAATGATGTCATCAACATATTCCATAATAATAAATTGATGCTCACCTTCTGTTTTGATGTAGAGATTACTATCAATAAATCCTCTCTTGAAACCTTGATCTTGTAGGTACTTATAAAGTCTTGCATACCAAGCTCTAGGATCTTGTTTCATTCCATAGAGTGTTTTTCTCAGTCTAAATACATGGCTACTAAAATTTGAGAGAATAAATCCCTCAGGTTGCTCAATGTAGACCTTTTCTTCTAGATTCCTATTTCGGAAGGCAGATTTGACATCCATCTAAAACACTTTGAAATTTTTTAACATTACATATGTAAGAAACATTATAATATCCTCTAGCCTTGCCACTGGTGCAAAATTTTATTCAAAATCTATTCCCTCAATTGGAGCATATCCTTTACATACTAATCTTACTTTATTTTGAGTCAGTTCTCCATTTCTATTCAACTCATTTATGTAAACCCATTTTGTTCCTATCACATTGTGATCCTTTGGTCTAGGCACTAATTCCCAAGTATCATTCTTTTCTATTTTATTTAATTCTTCATCTATTGTCTTAACCCAATGCTTATCATGTCTAGCTTCTAAAAAAGTTTTAGGCTAAATTTTGGATAACAAAGAGAAATTAACTTGCTCAGATTCACTTATCATCATTCTTCTAGTGCAAATTCCTTAATTTATGTCTTTGATGATTTCACATTCATTATGATTTATCTAGACATATTTGAATGGGTTTTTGGTGTCCTTTTCCTCATTCTTCTCATCTTCATCTAATTCCTTAAAATCTTCATCTTCAATGATTTCAAGAATGTCTATTGGATCACTAATTCTTTAAGCTCCATGTTCTTTTATCTTAACACTTGCACTTTCAATTATTTTCTTGGTTATTTTTTTATAACATTTATAATCTTTAATTTTTAAAGAATAGCCAATAAATATACCTTCATCTACTCTAGATTCAAACTTATCCAATTTTTCATCAGTTCCTTTTATGAAGCATCTACTACTAAAAAATCTAAAACAATCAACTATAGCTAGTCTATCTTTCCATAGCTCATAAGAAATCTTATCATTATTGACTCTCAATAATTATCTATTCTAGATATGCACTATTGTACCAACTACCTCTCTCTAACATTTGTCTTGTATCTTCGATTCATTTAACATTGTCCTTGCCATCTCCTAAACTATTTTATTTCTCTGTTCAACTACTCCATTTTGTTGTGGAGTTTTGGTTGCTAAATAATGTCTCTTTATTCTATGGTCTTCGAAAAACTCAATAAACTAATTTGACATGAATTCTCCTCCTTGATTTGATCTTAGGCACTTAATATTCAAACCAATTTCATTCTCAACTAATGCTTTAAATGCTTTGAAATTTATTGAGTACTTTAAGTTCTCATAGGTCCACACAAATCAACGTGAACAAACTCTAACATATGAGTGGTCAAGTATTCTTTTGTTTTGAACCACTTTCTAGCCTGCTTCCCATGCTGACAAGGTTCACAAAGCATGTTGGATGGATTTGTAATCTTTGGAATATTTTTGGTTGTTTACTTCTTGCTAATGTTGAAAATATTTTCAAAATTGATGTGTCTCATTCTCATGTGCTAAAGCCAACTTTCTTCAATCTGAATCAAACATCTTTGACCTTTGATGTTTGATAACATATACAAATTATTGCGTATTCTTTGAGCATCTACAACCAACACATCTAAATATTTTCTCCTAATTTCACAACCTTATGCATAAAAATTTAGTGTGTGCCCCTAATCACACATTTGACTTACACTCAAAATATTATTCTTAAGACTTTCTACATACAAAACATTTTTAGTTTTAGCTCTACCATTATCCAAACTTAGTGTACCTTTTCTAGTAATTTTGGCAGTAGTATCATCTCTAAATTTCACTGTGCCACCATTCATCTTCTTCAAGTTTATGAACTTAATCTTGTCTCTTATCATGTGCCTCAGACATACACTATCAATGAGCCATGGCTTTTCTTCATTTCTTGCATGCAAAGCTATATATGCCAACATAGATTTTTCAAATTTTTTATTCTACCATGAACCTGCTTGAACTTTCTTCTTGATGAATGGAGCCTTGAAACTCTTGTCCTTCTTGACTGACATGAACACATTTCTATAGTACCAAGTTATGTGTATGAATTTTTTGCACTTGTAATATATTATGGACTCTTCACTAAAGACTGATAGAGGAGCAAAAGAGTTTGTCTTCTACTTGAATCTGCATGAGTTTCTTTCTCCTTATTTTTGAAGTTGTTAGCTCTTTTCTAGCATCATATTTTATTATGACCATATCCATTACAATAAAAATTATAACCATGAAAATAGAACTTGTTTGTGTATCTCTAACCTAATTTCCTTTTGTACCTATGTTTCTTCCAACCTTATTTATTTGAGATGTCCTCTGTATTCTTAACTTCTTCCCTTTTTATTTCCTCTTTTGTAAGAGCTTCAACATATCTCTTTCTTTTTTTTATGTTAACCTTGTCTATGAAGGTAGTAGCCTCCCATTTATCTTTTTCAAATATGATACATGTCTTATCTAACATTGATATTTGACTTTATAAGATATTATTCAACATATTAGTGTTATTCTCAAATTTTTAATCATTGACTACTCTATCATTGAGTGCTTTATTTGTTTTCTTAAGATCTACTTTTAAATAAGAAATTTCAATAACATACCTTTCAAATTATTCACTTACTTTTTGCAACTGTGTCATTAGATCTTTTTCATTCTTCTTGGCTACTTCAAAGTGTGTTTGTAAATCTTCAATTTTTTCCTTTGACTCTTTTTCATTTTTATCGATCTAGAACTTCAATCTTCAATTCTTCTTCTCAAGAGTTTTAAACTCTTCTAAGGCATAAATTACTTCTCTTTCTAGATTCACTTTGGCTTCATCCTATTCTTATTCTTGATCATCTATATTTTTCCTTGTAAAGGTAACTTTATGGATGGCCATGAATAGAATTTCTATTTCTGAGTCACTGACTCCACTATCTTCAGCTGAGCTAGGATCTTTAGAATACAAACTCTTATTATCGAATCCCTTGTTGAATTTTCTTTTGAAATTATTCTTGTATGTATAATTTCCTTCTTCATTATTACCATTACCCTTATCTGGACACTTAGAGACAAATTTCCAATCTTTCCACAAATAAAACATTTAAAAGTTAATTTTCCTTGATATTTACCTGTCCTTTTTCAGCTTGTGAATGAATAAAGTTTAATTGTCATCTTCATCATCACTAGAACTATCAATTTATTCTTAAATCTTAGAATTCTCGTTATTTGATGTCTTGAAAGCAACTTCTTTCTTTTAGGGTTTCTCTTGGTTGGTCTACATCTCATATGCTATAAGAATACCATGTAGCTCATCCATCTTTAGCACGGCTAAATTATTCATCTCTTTAATTGCCAAAACTTTTGCATCATATCTCAATGGTAGAGATCTCAAAAAAAAATTTACCATGATTGATTCTTCTAACTTTTCTTCAAGACCTTGAATCTAATTAACTATTTGATAAATCCATAAAAGGTAACTTGCTATATTTTCTTCCTCTTCTATCTTCAAACTCTCAAACTATCTTTTAAAAGTCTGAATCTTAGCTTGTTGAACCTTTCCATCACCTTTGTAAATATTCTCAAGATTTACCTAAGTTTCATGAGAATATTTACATTACATAACTTGAACAAATTATAATTTACATAAACCACATAAAATAACATTTAAAGCTTTAGCATTAATTTCACTTGCCTTCTTTTCCATCAGAGTAGTTACAAGTGTATGTGGCTCTTAATATTCCTCCACCACTACTTGCCAAATATCGAATCCAAAAGACATAAAATAAATCATCATCCTTGTTGTCCAAAAATTATAATTTGTCCCATCAAAAAAAGGTGCCTTATTTTTAGAAAAACCTTCATGTTATTTAGCCATCATGCTTTCCTTGATCTACCTTTAAGATATAAAACTTTCTCAAAAGGAACCCGATCTAATATGAATTGTTAAGCATAAAATATATTGAGAGGGGGGAGGTGAATTAGTATATTATATATATTTTACTTAATCTGATTTTTTTCTTTAACCACTTAATCACACATTCAAGATATGTAATAAAACTAAAACAATAGCATGCACCACACGAGAGAGAGAGAGAGAGAGAGAGAGAGAGAGAGAGAGAGAGAGAGAGAGAGAGAGAGAGAGAGAGAGAGAGAGAGAGAGAGAGAGAGAGAGAGAGAGAGAGAGAGAGAGAGAGAGAGAGAGAGAGAGAGAGAATTTTTACGTGGAAACAAAAAGTGGGAAAAACCATGGAGAACAATCTCAAGTATATGAATGATCACCAACTCAAATTACAAAGTTTGCAAGCACAAACTTGTAGGAGCACCAACCCCTTTGATGAGCACCAACACATTAACTATTTTTGAGCACCAACCCATAGGAGTACCAACCCCTCTTGTGTATAAAACATAACTATTTTTTAATGTTGCTTACTCAATAAATGATAGAACTCTACAATATCTCTTGATTTTCTCTCCTCTTTTCTTATATAATACAATTACAAAACCATGAATTCTCTTGCATACTAGAAATGGATTCTCAAGCCTTTATTTATAGCTTTTCAAATGACCTTTGGAATTCACCATTTATGACCCTTCAATCCTCATGGAAAATGGTGCTATAATTGTATGACCCTTTTTATCCTTTCATTTAAAAAGTCACATGGTGACCTTTCATAAGCAAATGCATATTTTCCTCTTTTGTCTTTATCTTGGTGACTTTTCATATTCCTCAAAGTGTCCCTTCATGGAAGAATGTGTCATACCCTCTTTTGTCTTCACATGGTGACTCCTGGAATTGCTTAAGATGACTCTTCATGAGAATATAGATCCCATTCCTCTATTATCTTTACCTCATGACTCTTTGACTTCTCTATGGGCCCTCTTTTGACTTATATGTAACCAAAAATATATTCATTAATATTAAATAAATATTAACACATATTATCCAAGATATGAGTATTAAAAACAATATTAAATATAATGGGGCCTTTATCACCAATAATGTTAGACCTTTGACATCAATGACAATATTTCCAATAGTATATTTCATTTAACCTCAATGTGTGTGTGTGTGTGTGTGTGTGTGTGTGTGTAAGCAAAGTCCTTATGTTTGAATCTTCTAAGGTATACTTAAATCAAATTTATTTAATTGGGAGGGTTATTTTACTTTAATACAACCTTTAAACCTTGTCTCCAAAATGATAATGCTATAAAAAATCAAGGTAATTAAATAATAAGACAAGTAACACTTCAAACCACTAATAACCATAAATACATTCAAGGTGTTATAAATATAGTTAGATTATATAATAAAAACTCATAACCTAATCCAAGTTATATCATATAATCATATTATAAATACTCAAATGAGATATGTAAGAAAATCAACTGGATCAATGCACTCAAGCTCTTAGTAGATATAATGTAGTGAAAAACATCATAACACAATAGAAGATTAACATACATATGAAATTCATGACTCAAAATGTAATTAAAGAAACAAGATTTATAAAAAATATCTCAAGTGTCATTTATTACATTCAAACAACTAAATGTGGTGTGTACACATGTTTGATGGAGTTCTCTTTATCCCCATTATTAGTTCTACACTCCCCTCTCTAATGGTACTCTCCCTCTAAACTTTCTACGAGTGTGGAATATTCATGCATCCACATCATCAAAAAAAAATTATTTAATCTAAACTTAAAATAATCATCAACATATAACCATAAAAAAAATATTGAATATAAACAATCTAAAAAACATTGATCATAAAACATAATTAAAACATATGCAACAACAATGTATATAGATACTTACTATGAAACAAGTAATATATCTATCAACCAAAAAACATATACAAATACAAAAAATAATAATAGCACTACCAAGTCATTAATCTCATAATCCATCTTTTAATTCTTAAATAATTTTTAGAGGAAACTAGATGTGACATCCTTCCCCCATAAAATAGATCATCATCCTGATGACACTTCAATAATAGTTAAAAAAAATTAAAACAAGTTAAACAAAATATAAATAATGTTTAGTGGAAGTATTATTCTAAAAAATGAGGAAACAACCTCAAAAATTACTCATAGTCCTCCCATGTTGCACTATCATTATAATATTGGTCTTATTGGACCTTGCACTATGATACTTCTCTATTACATAAGCTAAACTTGCAAGTATCAATTATTCTAATTGGTTTTATTATGACCACCCCTAGATATTGAGCCTATAATGTATTCTAATCCAAAACATGTGTAGGATCAACAATATACTTATTAAGATGTTAAACATAAAAAATATTATGTATTTATTCTAGATTTGGTGGTAAATTAAGATTATATGCTATAGGATTAACCACTTATATAACCTAAAAGGGTCTCACACATCTAGGTGACAACTTTTATAAATTTTCAAACTTTATTGCACTCTTTTAGGGTTAAAATTGTTGAATTTTTTTGTCTTGAATTGAGAACTATCTTGTTGTTATTTTCAAATCAACATGACCTTTCTATCTATCCATGGATTCAACCAATCTATACCTTAATAATTTTCCTTTATATTTTATTTATTCAATCATATCAAGTCTAAATATGACTTTATATTCCAATTTGTCCCAATTGATTGGTGTTATGCACTTCTTACCATATTATTCCTTGAAAGGAGCCATTTTAATAGTTGGTTGGTATGAATTATTGTAAGCAAAATCAAACAATGGTAGGTATTATTTTCATTTTTATTGTTGGTCCATACAATACATCCTTAAGACATTATCCAAGATTTGATTTATTATCTCTATTTTTCCATCCATTTTTAGATGGTAAGTGGTACCAAAATTCAATTAAGTTATCAAAGATCAATTTAAAGTTTTCCAAAACATGGAAGTCATCCTAGGGTACCTATCTAAATTAATCTTTTCAATAAACTCATGTAACCTAAAACTTTGTTTCGTAAACCTCTTAGCAAGCATTGGTACATCATATGATATACTACTAGGAATATAATATGCTACCTTGGTTAGTTTATCTAAACTACCAATATCATGTTGTGATGAAGCTTGGACATAGGCAAACTTTGTATAAAATCTATACTAATAACTTAACACTTCCATTTAGGTATGGAATGTGGGTACAAAAACCCTAAACAATGCACATGTTCAACCTTGACTCACTAACACTTCAAACATCTAGACGCAAAATCATTTTCATCCTTCTTAATTATTTTCTATAAATATAAGGGTTTTAACTTTTATAGAAGCTTCATCATTCCAAGATGCCCTGAATAAGTAGCATTGTGAAATTATTTTAGCATAATATTCCTAAAATTTTCTCTGTTAGGTATATAAATTTTACCATTTTACCTTAATATCCCATCATTCTCAAATTTAAAACCTTGGTAACTATGTTCTTGAGATTTTTCAGCCAAATATTTCTTAAACTATTCCTAAAATTCATCTCTATATGAGAATTATGCCACCTATTCTTAGAAATTACTCCTTATTATAGCCAATGCTACAATGTATCTTCTAAAGCTAAGGACATCTGTAAATCTATTCTATTTTCCCTTAATTTAATTGATATCAAAATAATAATCTAATAGAAACTCTAAATACCACCTCTGATGAGCATTAAGGTTGGGTTAGGTGAAAATATACTTAAGACCCAAGTTATCAGTCTTAAGCCAAAAGTATTACCCAAAAAATAATGCCTCCAAACTTAAAACACATAAACTATGGAAGTAAGTTATAAATAACATGGATAATAATTTTCCTCATAAGGCTTTAGTTTCCTTAATTCACAAGCCACAACTAAGCTATCCTACATACTCCTAATCCATCTCTTAAAGAATGTATGACAACTGATAAATGCCCATTTGGATCTAGAATCCATAACATTGGTGTAAAGTAAGCTTCTATTTTAGAACTGAAAAGGTTTACTCACACTTATCTGACCACAAAAAAGGTTTTTTTTTACTAAATCAAGGTAATTGGATAACCTATATTAAATAAATTTGGTACAAACTTCCTATAGTATATTTCTAATCCCATGAAACTAGCGCCTCATGTACTTTTTTGGGTATTGGACAATCCATAATAGCCCTAATATTAGCTAGATCTACTAAAATTCTCTCTTTTAAGATGATGTGCCCCAAGTATTATACTATTATTTGAAATAAAACACACTTGGATAAATTTTCATAAATCTTATGCTTTTTTAATCATTGTAAAACTAACTGCAAGTGCTTGACATGATCTTATTCACTCTTGGAGTAGATGAGAATGTCATCTAAAAATACTAGTATGAAGTGATCAATATAATATTTGAACACACTATTTATTAGATTTATGAATGTCATTGATGAATTTTTAACCCAAAAGGAAGTATTATGAACTCATAACTCCCATATAGAGTCCTAATTTTTTTTTTTTGAAATATCTTCCTATTGAATTCTTAGTTGATGATATCCTACATGAGGATCAATCTTTGAAAATACTATAGCACCATGAATTTGATGGAAATATCATCAATGTGAGGTAAATGATACCTATTATTTATCATTTCCTTATTAAACATGTAGTATTTAATGCACAGGTGAAGGGTTTTGTCTTTATTATTGATAAAGACTATAAGTTCACCCCATGGTGAAACACTTGGCTGAATCAAACCCTTGGCCAACATCTCTTAGAGTTGTACCTTTAATTTACCTATCTCAAATATTTTCATCTTATAGGGTGCCTTAGACTATGGTTCTAACCCTAGAATGATGTTAATGGTTAAATCAAATTCCCTTTTAGGAGGTATCCCTAGTAACTCTTTTAGAAATACTCCCAAAATTATTTTAGAAAATGATAGCATTATAAATTGAGTTCCTTAGTTTCACCAATTTCATCTATTATGACTAATAATGTTTGACATCCCTTACATTGAACTTTATTTAACTAAATGACTAAAATTTTCCTGATCTTTAACTCCCTATGACTTCCTTGGATTTGGGTTTGGTTTCTCAAATCATTCAAACATTAAACATTTTTAAGTAAATATTCAAATTTGGCTTTGTGTTGAGAGATCCAATTCACTCCTAGGACCACATCATATAACCCTTTTGGTATTGTATAAAGATCAATAATCATGGAAAACTTTGGAAAATTAATTTCAACCTCCACTAGGCATATGTCAACCTTAAGCCTGGACTCATTCTTATATCATATTGACCATGCATTTATAATAAAACAAATTTTCCTAGAAAATTTACTCAACATTCTTGGAAAAATAAAGCATTCACTAGATTTTGTATCAATTAAAATAGTAACTAGATGTCAAGATAAAGTATCTGATACTTTGATGGGAGCATCTTAGAATTCAAAATTTTGATTATATAGTACTACATGAATATGCTATTGAAAGGTTTCCTAATGATATGTATATTTGGATGTATTCCTATTCTTTCCATCTATCTTCCACTAAGGACAATCTTTGGAATAATGATATCCTCCACAAGTAAAACATATACTAGGTGGTCCTTTCCTCTCAACCTAGTTTTCACCCTTAAATCCTTCTCTAAAATTACCTATTAGTTTCGAATTCCTAGAAACATTACTAAATTTGGAATTTTTATTATTGAACCAATTATTATAATTACCATTTCATTGTCAGTTATTCTTATCGAAGGGTGTCTTAGAACTACCAAAAAGTTTCTTAAAATTTTCTCTAACCTCTACTAGTGATTTTAGCTTCTACTCTTATTTAACTAACTTCTCAAAGACGTGATCCATGGTGGATGGTCCATTCATATCCATTTCCCACATGATTTAGGGTTTCAATCCCATAATTAATTTATTGATTTAGAATCACTCAATCTTATGATACTATGGAACATAATTTAAGAGATTTGTAAAATTTTCATATTATTCATTCACCAACAAATATTCTTGCATAAATTTATGGAAATATATCAAATTTTGGTCAAAATAGAGATAAATTAACCATAATTCACTAAAAAGAGTCACAAAGTGTTCCCATGTGATGGTAGTAAAATCCAAGTTCATCTCAAGCTTCTTATTTGGTACACCAAGTTGTTGTTTCACTAACTAGTTGGTAATCTCCTCACACATCCTTAGCTACCTTAGAATAATTATAAATCTCAAGGTATTTTTACATCTCTATGAGCCAATATTTATCTCCATCACTAAAAACTATGCCATCAAAATTGGGTGGATTAACTTTCTTCATGTCATGTGTGAGCTCTACAACCACTTGAGCTCTAGCCAATTGATGACCTTCCTCATGCCCTTACTCCTGAGGCTATTCCTTCTCTTTAGGTTATTACTATAGAACTTATTTTTCATATTATTTTTCAATTCCATGGATTTATCACTCAAAATCCTTTATTTTTTTTGTATTTTCATTCATGATAGAAAGAATCTAATCGAGTTTCAAAATTTGTTTTACTGCTAGCTAATTAGGATTAGCTTGAGGGTTTATGTTAGAGCCCCCCCTCCACTCAATTTACCTTGCACAATTTTCCTCACTAAAATTATGAGAGTATAATTAAGTTATTGGAAACATTGGGTCTAAGAGTTAAACCTTAAGTTATGATAAAATAATGTTAAACCCCACTAGGCTAACCAACAGTTTCACTTTTATTTTCCCGAGAAATTACTTATAAAATCATTTATAGCTACATGTTTATTGCTTGAAAAGTAAATGAATCTAAATTACTAAATTTTTTAATAAAATTAACCCATTGTCTAAAATCTAATCTATTTATTACTCAAATAATAAATTAGATTACAAGCTGAATAACTATAAAATAAGTACAAAAAATTAAACAAGTATAAAAAAATTGATATAATCCATAAATCAGCCATGAATATGCTTACATCCACTATTTTTTATAATTTTAGAATAATATAAAAATTACACATCCATTTTATGTTGAATATCCATCAAATAATAAGGTATAATATAGCTACAATATAATGAGTACAACAGTGCAAATGACCTACTCAAATAACTCCATGATCCATAACATAGCTTAAGTATAATCCCAAATGGTTTAATCAAATGATAAAGGGAAAGCATCATCTAAGTTATTTACCTCTAAACATAAACCACCAATCTCCTATACATCTCCCCATTGGGAGTGGCCCTATCCTTCATATAAGGGAAGATAAGAATAATACATATATCAATATATCAATTGGAACCCATGTGTACAATGATTATTACATGCAGCAATCAAATAGACCATGGAATCCAATCCTATCTCTAAATGAAATTAACTTACACATGTGAATTATAATTACAATGAAATGATAATGTCTTAGCTATAACTTTAGCTTTGCCAAAGTTTTTCATTATAGAATTTAGATTTAAGAATGTGAGTCATTTCACTCATGTAGAACTCTCTCTTACTGAATTATTACTTAAATATGATATCATAAAATAGGTATATGAGTCACCCACTAGCATAATCATATAAAATATCCTATTATCCAAGTACAATCTATAAATAAAAAATCAAAAGTAGAATAATACAAATTTAATATATAATAAATACCATGCATCAATCAATGATGTAAAAAAACATCAATCAAGAATCCAAATTACTCCAATCACTTAAACATCAAGATGATAATATAGATTTATCAAAGTCCTTATTTCCATGTTGGATATATTCATTTGACTAGAACAAGAATCAAGTTGTTTTATGCCTTTATTTATTTTCTAACACATATTTCTATTATAATTCACATTTATGCAAGTATGAATAACCGATAACAATCTAAAGTTAACCTGAATACCCCTGTATTCCATTTTACCTAATAAAAGAGTGTTCAAATGTAAAAATAAGGCCATATCAGAATATATTCGCATAATATTTATAATTTTCACATAGGTTTTCCAAAATATACCTATAAATAGGCCATCTCAACCATTATGGAAACCTGAGTATGATCATCTAGTCTGCAAAGCCTATCCCATATATTTATTATTGATCAATAACTTATAATAAACATTTTTAATTCCATTTATGCACTTGTATTTACTAAAAATAATTATCATTTAAATTAAACATAGATTATCATGTAACTCTTTTTGGTTTATAATAATTATAAGTTTGAATAGACATCTTAGAATTTATATTTACTACATATATGCTACTCAACATCTATGGTTCTTGTATATGTAACTAGTCATCTATAAATTATCTTAAAATACCCTAAAAGGAAGTTAAGTCTAAGCTTATCTCTAATAATAAAAATTTATACACATTAATATATTATCTCTTCACATAAGAACATGGTTTGAAATAACATTTGCAAAGCAGATTATCAAGTATAAATATTTACTCCTACATCCTCATACAAATACATATATATCTAATTGGTTTATGAAACTTCCATAAAATCCTATAGATGGTTATAAAATTTTCATGGTCCTCGGTGAATTTACAAATAATAATATCATGCCTACTTTCACTAAATTTCTTTTACAAATCTTTTATTATACATATACTACTAATTCCCAAATTTATAGTTCGCATCTCACTTATTCCCAGCATGACTTGTAACTAGGTCTATTCCAGTATTATATAATAATTATACATTTTTACCAAATGGATATAACCCAAATTATGTAATGTCTAGATTATTATTTCCTTTAATCTCATAACTAGATATACATTCCTTCCTATAAGTTATAGCTAGTTATAACAAGAGGTTACTTTGAGTCTAAAAAATGCATTCCATTTTGGAACCATCTAAACTATCATATACACCTTTAGATATTAGTAAATCATACATTAAAAATAAATTTCATAAAGGTATATATACATAAAAAAATTCCCAACACTAAAAGGTATCTATATCTCAATGTGTGTGTACATGTGTGTGTGTATTTATATATACATATAAACATGGAAATATTTGTATATATATGTATATTCTAAAATAGTTTTGTATTCCTATATTCACATCGTACATTTGTAATATTCAATAACATGCAATTTATTATAAACTTAATGAACTCATAGAAAATATGAGGGAGGTTACTGGTTCATAGATTCCTACTAATTCTATAGCTGGGTAAAACTTTATATATCTCAAGTAATGACATACACAACTTAGATCTTTCTTATTAATTTCTTAAACATACTCAAATAAATATTTGATACACGTATTAAAATATAAAACCCTTAAAAATAAAATCCCCAAAATGGTAATGGGTTGAAGAATTTGAACGAGAAGTCATTTAATACCATACTAGTAAATACCCATGATAATCACATATAAATATAAAAAACAAGACCACATCTTTATTGAATATGAATCATCCTTAATTATATAGGATTGATGATGGAATAAAATTACATCCTTAAACCTATAAACTTGAAATCCTATTGCTTTTGAATAAGGGTTTTATCAGTTCATCATTTCATATACTTAATGCATGAAACAAAATCTATATCAAAAAAGTTGTTTCATTTCCTTAGAAATTTTTCAAATATTATTGAAATTTGACTTGGTTATTTGAAGTTTATTGTCCAATAGTGTGGAATAACAACTCATCTCCTTTTATCTAACTCTAGAATCTTTATCCTTGCCCATATTCTATCATGATGATCCCTTTTTTCCTCCTTTCCTTTACTCTTATTCCTTTCCTTTAGTTTATGCATTTCTAGCATGATCTCCATAACCTCTTGTTATTATTCCAACTAATCATAAGATAATTTCTCTTTTTATTACACCACTCTTTATATTTTATTTAACTTGCATACCAAAACTAAATTTATAAGCATGGTGGTAGAATAATCTCCATTCTCCTCTTGGATAAGTCAACCCTCATAATCATAGTGATAGAAAAATAAAAAACCTAATTTGATTCCATTCTTACTTTTTATTATCAATTAATATAACATAATAATATTAATTTAGCAACTAAAAATGGGGTAAAAATTTATTCAAACAAACCCAAAAACGGGAAATTACATATTCATGTCCTGCTCCAGAAGATGAGCAAGAGTCGGGGATAATCCCTCAGGAAGCTCCTGCTGGTTGTGAATAGCCCAGTCCGGCCCATGTTTCGTGGCCCATTTAGCCAGACGGTCCGCCACACTGTTCCACTCCCGTGGAATATGCTTAAAGGAAATCGACTCGAAAGACGAGCTTATCTGTTGAATCTGTTTAATGATCGTGGCCAGATTCCAATCCACACTATCTAAAATGCATATTAATCAAATTAACCACAACTTGCGAGTCGGACTCGCAGATAATACTGAGTTGTCCCTGATGACAGCTAGTTTTCAATGCCTCCAGGATGGCCAGCACCTCCATGCAATTGTTTGTATGGTGTCCCTGGTAAACAGAGAACAAAAAACAAACAGCACCTGTATTATCTCTCCCAACCGCTCCAATGCCAGCAATGCCCGGGTTCCCTCTAGCCGACCCATCCACATTAATCTTCATAACACCCTCCACAGGTGGCGTCCATTTACCCAGCCTACAAATGGGACGCAACCTCTGCCTACCACCATGCAGGGGTCGCGCTTGGCCACAGGGGGGCATCCCTAAAGGCGTGCTGGGAGAGAGACGTACCAACACCAAGGCGTCCTGCTGCTCCAAATCCTCCCAGTGGCCGCCATTCACCTGGAGCGTTTCCTGAAGGGCGCTAAGAACTCTAAACCAAACCTCTCTGAAATTCAAACTGCGCTCTTGGAAGATTCTCCTGTTTCTTTCAATCCAGAGGTGCCAGAGGATGAAAGTTGGACCCACAGCCCAGGCATTCTGCAGAATTTGTGCCCTGCTAGGAGGCTTATCTTGGCGCTGCCAGAACTCAATCACAGACATGGCATGCCAACATGGGCATCCCCAGGCGTCCCACCACAGGTGCCATAAGCTTCTGGCGAAAATACATTGAAAAAAGATATGTTCCCCATCCTCTTCGCTGTCTCTGCAAAACACACAAACAGAGGGCCCTTGAAAACCTCTTTTTAAGAGATTGTCCCAGGTAAGGTAGCGCCTGTAGGTAAGCGTCCATAAGAAAAAATTACATTTCGGCCAAGCAGCCGAATTCCATATTTTCTTGCTCTAGAGAAATTCAGTTTCACCATAATATTTCTTTGTCAGCGCCTGATACCCAGAGGAGACCAAATATTGACCGCTGGAATCACCTCCCCAAGCCAGAATGTCCCTCTCTCTCAAATAACTACACCCCCTGTTATTAAGAATGTGGGCTAGAAACTGCCTATCCTCTGGGGTCCCCCCCGCAGGCCAGTCCTCCTCCTTTTTCCACTTATAAGAGATGGCAGTCCCCACCTGGTACGCCTCCTTATAATGCTCAACTGTACTCCATCCCGCATTTCTAAACACATCACAAAGGTCCTGTAAGTGAGGATGGGAGACAAGGATAGGGGGAGCTCCATTCCAAGAATCATCCCAAAAAAGCGTGTCAGCTCCATTGTTGCAAATCCAAAAAAGGCTGGACTGCACTAAGGGAGCACCAAGCTTGAGGGTGTTCCACACCATGGAGCCTCTTCCCTCAACAGCGAACCTGGGGATCTCCACTGGATTATCTCCCGGAAAGTACTTCAAAGCCAAGATACGGGCCCAAAGGTGGGATTGGTTGGTGCACCACCGCCAGTAGAGCTTAGCCGCAAGAGCTTGGCTAGCTAATATAGCCGATCTGAGCCCAAGCCCTCCTTCCCTTTTAGGCCTACAGACAGTGGCCCAATTAATCAGGCTCCACTTAGACTTTTGAAGATTGCCGCTCCAAAGAAATTTCCAGGAGAGGGCATCATATTCTCGAAGAAAATACATCGGAGCAGCTTGGACCATGCTCCGGTAAATGGGCAAAGCTATAATAATATTAATTTAGAAATTTCTAAACACAACCTAGTTTATTTCATTCAACCTAAATGTATATATACAATCTTAGGTAATTAAAGTCCTCATTTCTAATGCTTCCAAGTTATACTTAAGTCAACTTGATTTAAGGGGGAGGGTTGTTTTGATTCTATATGACTTCTATAACTTGTCACCAAAATGATAATGTTATAAAAAATCATGTTAAATAAGTAATTAGAAAGGTAACACTTCAAACCACTAATAACCAAAAATACAATCAAGGTGATATAAATATAGTCAGATGAGGTAATTAAACATCCTAACCTAATTTGGGTTATATCATAGAATCATATTGTAACTATTCAAATGAGATACATAAGAAAAATAACTAGACTAATGCACTCAAGATTTTACTAGATATAGTGTGGTGAAAACATCATAACACAATAGAGTATTAGCATACATATGCAATTCATGACTCAAAATGCTAAATGTGGTGTGTTCATGGGTTTAACATAGCTCTATTTACCCTCATTGTCAGTATATGTACCCCCTCTCCAATGATACTCTCCCTCTAAACTGCATGTGAGGGTAGAATAATCCTACATCCACCTCATTAAACAATTTGGTACTTAGTCCAAACTTAAAATCATCATCAGCATATAACCATAATAAACTATTGAATACAAATTATATAAAAAATCATGATCATAAAGAATAATTAAAACATATGAAATAACTATCTATCTAGATATTAATCATGAAATAATAAATATATCTATCAACCAAATAACATATACAAATCTAACCAAGAATAAATAACAACACTACCAAATCTTTAATCTCATAATCCACCATTTAATGATTAAATATTTTGTAGAGGAACCTGGATGTGACATGAATATTCTATGGAACCCACTATGGATCTATGATGCAATGGTATCTCAACTATTGACCACTTTGTAAATTTTATTGACTGTTGTTTACAATTTTGTGGAAAATTAACCTTAGGAGGTTTGATAATTAACTACCTAGGTATAAATTTCTCTCTCTCAAAAGGATGTTCATATAGAATTATAGAAATTATAGTTACCATATTAACATGAATGTGTTAAATATATCCATCAACTTTAGAGGGTACCACAATATGTTAATATAGTTACCATATTAACATGATATGTTAAGGTTGTCACAATAACATATCAAAAACACCCATGAAAGTGTAACTAAGAAGGTAGTAACCACATGTGTGGGACCTATCTCTAAAGGTAAGTCAATCTCACCAAGAACCTATTGTGAGTTCCCATCAAATGCTCAAACTAATTTGATTGAAGGATGTAAATCATGATTTATGTAACCCAAATACATAAGTAAGGTCATAGTATAAAATTTATCAATTACACCATTATAAATCATAACATTATGTACAATTTGGTGATAAAAATATGATCAAATGAATAAGGAATGAAGACTTTATTCATAATCCCTAATTTCACTATCATGGAAAGTAATATAAGGTCTCTAAACGATAAAATATGTATGCCATGTATAATTACCAATAATCCCATCCAATGGGTACTCATAGTGAGATGGAGGATGATGTGAATTATATTTCATTTGAACTTATGAATCCTTCTTTTAATATCTTGTAAAGGATTGTTAAATATTTTTTATTTGTGATGATCACCATGTTGTGAACCTAATTTGTTTGGAAGATCATCAAATGTAATATTTTGGTCATTGATGAGGTCTTAGATATTATACTTCAAGGTATAACATATATTCATAAAATTTATGGGGAATTTGTGATATTCACAATAATAATTTTAATCATACCATTTTGGTAGAGGTATACTCATATCAACCTCTATAGGATGAGGGAGAGATATGAGGTGACACTCTACAAAACTTGAGAGAAATGAAGTAGGAGACTTAGGTAAGCATTATTGGAAGCACAACCATTGAGTGGGGGGGGGTGAATCATTGCACTTAAAAAATTTCCTTTCACTTGATTATCTCTATTACACATCCATAAAATTCACACATACATTAACCATCCAAGCAATAACAATGATATAGCAACATTACACTGAGAGCAAACACATGAAATATAAGAACACACCATAATAAATAATATATATAGGAAACCCTCATGGGTAATAAAACCCACTTAAAAAAAACTTGGATAACTTATCTTATAACACCATGACTCAAATTTAGTTGATCACAAACCCAACAAGGAGCACCAACCCCTAAATTTATCAAGCATCAACTTGACTTTAGAAAGCACCTACTAAGAGGCTACAACCCCCTTTCTAATCAAGAATCCATTAAATTAACACTATAAAATTATCCACATTTATATTTTTTTACTCTCATAATTTATTATGGTCTTATTTTACTCTATCACACTCAAATCTTAATCTCACATAAGCAAAAACTATCCGTTACCTTCTTCGCTCAATTAGCCCTTTCATGGCTTGAAACTATCATGAAAGCACTCATAAAACCCTATATATGTCTATGATTAATTTATATCATTTATTTGGTATGTTTAACCACTTTTTTAATCTCACACAATCCTCTTCTTATTTTCTTCACATCTACACATACTCAACTAGCCAAATAGGCCTATTAGGCCTTATTCTTATACCAATCACTAGTTCACTATTTGCTCCCTTTTATTAAGTATCATAGATAGTAATCACATGAAAAAGTGGTATGTATTGATATCAATCATTACCTATCTAATCTTACCCTCATAATATTTATATATTCAATTCATTATCTCATACTTACTCTCTCCCAAATAGGCCTAACTAGCCTTGTATTTATACAATTCACTTGCTCACATACTCTCTTAGTTGGCCAAAGAACATTAACAACTTACATAAATCATAAAATATCAATAAGGACACATTAAACATAGGAATAAATAAAATTTAGATAACCTTTAGGTCATACAAACACATTTAGACCAATAAAATTCTTTAGGCCTAAGAGAGACCTAATGCATTATTCCTCTTTTAAAAACACATAACACTTTGACTCTTTACAATACCATAGACCTCAATATAAAAATGAAACCTTTCAAAAAAAATTAACACAACCTTATACATATATTTTCCATGATTTAAAAGTAAAAAAATAATCACTCACTCCATGAAATCTCCTTTAGGCCTCACACTACCAATAGGTCTCATGAAGACTTAATTGTAATAGGTTCACTCCTTCTCTCTCAATAATAACCCCTTGGGCCAACTTAAACACCTTATATAGGAATAATAAAGGTTATACATGATGAAAAAATTCTCATAAAATCCTTATTTCATCAAACTACTTTCCTCCAATCTCCTCAAGTAATCGTGACTTAGATAAAACATGACATCTTCTTAGGAAGCTCACTATTTTATAACCCTCACTTTATTTTTCGAACTCAAAAATATGATATGAGATTATAAAAAATCTTGAGAAATAATATGTAATATATCAAATAAGCTCATTTATCCTATATGAACTTAATTTCATCTTGATGTACATAGGACACTAAATTCTTCATGATACTCTTCATTTTGACTCAAAGAATGAACTCAACATACACACAGGCAAGACCCTAAAATAAGAAACTTGAAACTTCCATTGTCCTTAGACAAATAAAATTATTCATGAAATTTGAAACATGTCAACATGTTATATTTATGACCTTATGAGTTCATCATGACATCAATGGAAAAATACAACCGTAGAGAATACTACAACAATCACTTTTCAAGTTTACTAGTTTATTGTGATGTTGTATGAAATTATCACCTTCAGATCTTTATGAAATATCTCAATACACATACATGTCATCCCAATATTACATCATATCCAATCCTTTAATCTCATATATAAAAACTTTACCTTGAATGGCATTGGTCTGATAGACCAATCATCAACTCTCATGAGTTATTGTTCTGATTTTGGCTTTTTGGACACCACCTTGAGCTCAAACATGCATTATAAGAATGATATATATTATAGGAAAATTATAAATTATTTAATATAATAATCACTAAAATCTATAGGTCATATAAGATAAATTTACCTCATGAACATACTCCTTGGGTTTGTTTCCCTATGAATGTTGAGCATGGTCATTGATGTTAGGTTGTCATTCATGTCAAAGAGAGCATGATTCATAGTGCATTAATGATAAAGTGATCATATTGATATATTGGAGAGTATATGGAATATATGTAGATCATTAAGGAAAATTAATATGTTTTGAGGAATCCATAGATTCCTTGGTGAAGTAATGGTGTGTCATTTAATCATTTGAAGAGAGAAACATGCATCTTCTAGCTTAAGAGAAGTTAGACCATCACTACACGCCATGTAAATATGAACGAACTAGAAAGTTTGTGCATTTAGTGTAGGTACTCAAAAATTCAAAAGTGGTCAAAGGTTTTCATGTAGATATTTTATATAGTTCCAAGAAGGTACCCTAAATATTTGGACTCTTGAAGTGTTTTCCATCTCAAGTTATAAACCTTCAAAGTTGCTCTTACATATTGTGATGTGTCAGAGAACTTCAAGTTTATCTATGTTGAAATCTAGAGTCAATTAGTCAAGATATATATAATTGTGAGAATTAATAATTATTTATTTATCTAATGGCATGTATGAAATTCAATAAGTCAAAGTATGCTCAGAAGGCACATGCTAGTGACGTGTGTCACAATCATGAAATTTGAATAACATATTTAATGGCGAGCATGAAACCTATAAGATGAATATCTAATATAAAATTTTATCTAGTTATTAATGATCTAATATTTTTTATTAATTCAAAATTTCAAAGTATGATCAGAAGGAATATGGGGCTACCAAGTGGTGGAAGTTCATTGGAGTCAAATAGTCAATGTGCTCAAAAAGCATGCGAGGGTACCAAGTGACTTAATCATAGTAGTGTAGATCAATGATCAATGGTGAGTGATGAAATAAAAATAAAAAGATAATCCTAAGTAAATATATGGATCATTTTTTATCAAATTATGAAATTTCATGAGATTAAGACACGTGTCTACAATATTTTCATTGCATAGTGACCGTTGGCATTTGAAATTAACAAAGGAAAAACTAGTGCTTAGTATTTTATTAATATCTTTTGATCCAAGAAGAATTTTAAGGTGATATAAAATAAAAAATTGTAAAATACTTAAATTATAATTAATATAAGTTAATTATAAGGTTTTAATGTCTTTACTATCAAATATATTGAGCTCCAAAGTTGACTGTGTGTTTTACCATGTTCTACAAGTGACCCGAGAAGGATAATTGAGTTGTTATTGATAATATTTTGATGTTTTAAGATGAAATAAATATTTAAGAGTGTTTTATAATCCATGAATACTATTTTTTTTTATTTTAGGTTTTATCAATCCATATTTAGTATGAAAAAATACTTAGAATTTGACTATGTTTGTTGAATACAATGGCAGATTGAGTGACAATGTTGTAAGAGCAGGTTGAAAGTGTTCTAAGTAGAATTTAATAATAAAATGAGTATGAAGATGTTATGTAAGTCTCTAAGTATTATTATAAATTATTTTATTTCATTATATTCCCCTAATCAGATATGAAGAGTTAAAATAGTATAACTATATTTTAATTGTATGTGACCAATCTGAGTGGTCATTCTGAGATAGTTGAATTGAGTGATTAGATCTTATGTTGAAATGTATAAATAACATGGAGGTATATAAAATTTAATTAATTGTTTACCCATTTTATCTAATCATATGTATATGTGAAATATTTGATTTATTGCTTCAAAAGTTTGAGACTGTGTTTTTTATGTATGAAGACTTGAAGAGCAAGTTGACCTAATTGGTAGGTTTGAGTGTTGAATTGGTGTTCCAGGTGGTATGGACCCATGAGGGAGTAATAAAGGGTCTATTTGAGATAAATTTTATTTTTTTAAAGAATTGGTAGAAGCTGAAGGTGGTCTAAGTAATCTCACATGTAACGTATGAGTATAAAGTCCTAATTGTTTTAGATCTCACCAAAACCTAATGATGGTTTGAGGCTAATGAGGTAATGGTTGACCTATGAGAATGGATTTTAGATATGTATTAGCATGATATAATTATTAAGGGTTAATAAAATACTTATGTTTGACCAAGAAGATAATATTCATAAAGACTCTATAAAGAGTGAAAGCAAAGGTGATGGTTTCTAGATTTGTGTGTGTAGAGTTGAGCAGTTGATAGAGCATGGAGCCAAGAAAAGAATATAAACTTTGAAAGAGAATGTATAGGTCAGTTAGGACCATAATTATGTGAGAAATATCATATATTTTTATCTGATCAAGTTAACGTAAGAGGACAGATAGGTCATTGGACCTAATGAACCTAAAATATGTAGTTTGAGTAAGTTAGCCCTAGAAGTAGCTTGAGAGATATTGGAGGTGAAGAGTGAAGAAAAATTTGATCATCATAAATTTAATAATAGTAACAAGTTTTTAAGGTGATATGTTTAGGTATATGAGTGGCTTCTTGGTTTCCTATGGGGTTGGTTCTTCCTTGTATGGTAAATCTTATTAAAGTTCTAGTTGTTGTGTGTACTTAACTAGACATGGGTAGTATCTCCTTATGGGATTGGTGTCTCACTAAACTAAGGGATGGGTATTACTTAATTAATGGGTGATGGTCTAAATATTAGATGTTTTTTTATAACCCTATAGTCCATCTTATAGGTTTTAATGTATTTTATCCCCTAAGATGTTTCCCACATCTATGATGTGTTCATGTGATGTATGTTATTATGTATGATTTGGATGTATGTTCTTTCATATTTATGTTATTTGATAAAGTTAATTTATGTTAAATGTTTAATAGTTGGGAATTAAATTGGATTATCTTGCATCACTGATTCACCCCCCTCTTAGTGATTATACCTATAATAATTGGTATGAAATCAAGATTTTTTGTGCAAGTTTAACCACTTGAAAGTGATCCAAGGTACGTTATGCGTGAAAAATCATCATTTTTGATAAATTATTTTGTCATGATAGTGGATAAGAAGAAGTGTTTTATGGCAATGAGGAAGAAGAAGTTGATCTAGAAGCTAAGCTCATGAGTGCACTAGGTAAATTGAAGGAGCAAAAAAAGAGGAATTATAAACTGAGGAATATGATCAAAGGTATTGAATCACAAGTCCTTTCTATTAAGGTAAGTTTGTTAATCATGTTTGAGAGAGAGTAAGACAAAAGTCAAGAATAGATCAAGTTCAATAAGGAGATAGAATCCTTGAAAGTAAGCTCAAGATCAAAAGATGATAAATAGAATATCAACATTCTTAAGGATCAAATAAGGGTTAAAAAGACAAATTTGAGTTCAAAAGAGGAAGAATGAAGAATCTCAAGACTCAGTAAGAAGAGACAAATGCCAAGTTGAGTTCAAATCAAGGTAATCATGATGAGTTGAAGTCCAATCTTTATTCTATAAACATTATGGAAGATCAAGCATATATAATGAAGTATGACATGGATAAAGAAGCTAAGAGGGATAAGGAGACTATCCAAGTTATCATAATTTAGTTAGAGGTTAAAAGTTCAAGTATGAGATATAAATAAGATGAGAGTGTTTAATTTATGACCAAGTTAGATTAATTGAAGGATTAGCATGAGTAATTTATTGTCAAGGTAAACAAGATTGAGAAATATCAATAGAGGTTAGCTCAAGATAAAAAGGATGCATGCACCAAGATCAACAAAAAAACATCCATCAGGTAGCCAAGTATCATGTGGTATGAAATATATTTTAATGGTCATTATTTTGTTTGTCATAGGTTTGGTCATAAGGCAAGAAACTATAGAAGGAAGGGCAGCTAGTCAGCAAGAGGTATGGATAATGTAGTCTGATATAATTGACATGGCATTGGACATATTTCTAGATTATACCCTAGAATGCATTAGAAAAGACTAACCCAGGTATGGAGACCTAAGACAATCAAGCTTGAACATAATCAAACTAAAAGAAAAGATGTTATTTGTTTCATTTGTCATCAAGTTGGTCCTATTAAAAGATATTGTATAAGAAATATTTCAAGTCATAACAAGGTGCATGGACATCTTAGTGTGCTCAATAAATGTCAATCCTTAGTATGAAATCCTAAGGAAGTGAAGTCCAAGAAAACTAATTCAGTTGAGCTAAAAGATCAAGGTGGATTGCCTACTAAATCAAAAGAGGAATTAGATATGAAGAAGGTTCAAGAATGCCAAGAGAATGTGTCTTTTATCTAGATAGAAAAGGTGAATCAAAATTTAGTTCAAGTCAATCTCAAGGAAAATACCAAAGTGATAATTGAGGCTACTTCTTAGGCATGTATGGATCTAAAAGAATATCCTATTATTGTTGAGCAAGTTTCATACAAATAACATTAGCTATGAATTCCCATTGATGAGGTTCTTTCTTCAATTGAAAAGGTATGTCATGAATATTTGTTGTCTCCATATGCTGTCAATCCAATATTGGAAGAAAAGGAGAATATTGTAGTGTATGTGCATGTTTCTTCTCTTAAGTCTAAGAAGAAGAAGAAGAAGAACTATCAAATCAGATGACCAAGGAGGAGAAGGAATATGAGGAGTTATGGGAAAATCTTGATTTCACATTGTTTTAGGACATGTGGGTCAGGGCATCTCTATTTAAGCTTCAAGGAGACACTTGACAAGTAAGAGGAAGCATGGTGGATGATATTTAAGTTTTGATTGATGTTTCAAGATAAAAATACCATTTGAAGATGTGTTTGGATAAGGGGGAGCTAACTCAGTTATCCTAAGTGGTTTGAAGAAGATGTGCATGATGTGAGGGGGAACATGTGTGAAATTTTTTGATACAGCTGTAAATTCAAGAAGATTGATATGATGACTTGATCAAACCTAGTCATATATTTTGATAAGGTATTGAATCTTCATGCATGAGTAAATAGATATTATGATTTATATAGATAGATAGATATAAGGATCAGAGAATCCCAAGTTTAGATTTGTGTATGACAAAGAATAGATGACATGAAATGGAGCTTAATGTTAGGGGGAGATTTCTAAGCTCTGTGAGTAGTTTGTCAAGTCCAAGGATAAGAAAAGTCTAAGTTTAGATTGGTGCATGTCAAAGGTGGAGTAATTGATTCATATGCTTGAAAGTATGTAAGTATCCTAAGCATCTTAAATAGTATTTAAATCCATACATAATGTTGAGGAATGATTTTTTCCATGTTGAGGAAAAGACCCTTTGTCATTAATGTCAAAGGGGGGTAAAGATAAGAATGAAGGAGTTCCAATGAGTAATAAGTCATTATGAGGGTGTTTTTCCATTAATGACAAAGGGGAATATTATTGAGCATGGTAATTGATGTTAGGTTGTCATTGATGTCAAAGAGAGCATGATTCATAGTGTATTAATGACAAAGTGATCAGGTTGATAGCTTGGAGAGTATATGGAATATGTGCAGATCATTAAGGTCAAATACGAGGCTATGAGGCATCTATAGATGTCTTGGTGAAGTTTTGGTGTGTCATTTGATCATTTGGAAAATTAAACATGCATCTTTTATCTTAAGATAATCTAGACTATCACTTCACATCATGTAGATATGAATGAACCAGCAAGTTTGTGCATTTAGTGCAGGTACTCAGAAAGTCAATAGTGGTCAAAGATTTTCATGGATATTTCTATAGTGCAAATAAGATACCCTAAAAATCTATACCCTTGAAATGTGTTGGTTCCCAATTGTATACCTCTCTAATCTAGCCTTGCACACTTGAAGAAAATGGCAAAAAATGATGAGAAACCCATTGTTCTGTCATTATATCTAGGGAGGGTTTGGCATCAGGAATAGACTAGATTGAAAAAATGACTAAGAGGCACCTAAAAAGGGTATGGTTAGATCCTTTCTACTTATATCTCTGCCTAAACCAAGGTGAGAGGACCTAAGGGATAGTTTTCTCACATGGAAAGATTATGCAATTCAACCTCCATGGGGATCATTGGCATAAAAGGACACAAATTTGACCTGGGCACAACCAAACTTGCACACTCCACCTAGAAAGGGTTGTCACAAGGAATGTAAAAATTCACTAGGATACATACAAGCTATTGAAGATAGATATGTATATGACTGCAACTTTCATTCTAAAGAATCTTCAAAATAGAGCTCAAATGGAAAACTGTAATACTAGTATTCAAAGAATGCAATGAAAATACTTGTTATGTAATCAAGATATTATGAATTTATAGGGGTAAATAACACTTATAATACACAAAGGGTGTATTATATATAAGTAAGGACAAGGTAGGATGGTTTATATAATAGTAAAAAAGGAGGGTAGTGTGTTGGTGACTTGTTTCAAATAGTAGGTTCCCTTATAAGGTTCATGACATTATCCTTAGAAAAATATGTATAAAAGACTAAAAAAAATTCTAATGAGAAATACCATATAGTCCCTAAAAACATAGAGCATACACTGTAAACAATATTTTAAGTGCTTTTCCTTGTCAAATCTACAAACCTAGGGTGCCCCAAAATTTAATTCAATAATATATTTCCAAATTTAAATTGTAGAGAGGGTTTTACAACCTAAATCTATGCTCAAAATAAAAATCAATAATAAACACAAACCCAAATATCTAATCAATAGGAATTGTAAGATATATCAATGCACTTCATCAACAAAAAAGAGTAGAGAAATACAAGCATTTTCATCGATCTTGAAAGGAAATCCTACATACATAAGTTGTTTAAAATAATGCCAATGGGACAAATATTTTGAGTTTTCTCTTTTGACAAGGGAAACACATGAACATTCTCTCAAAGCTTGCTAATTTCTATAAAACTACAACCACCTTATCAACAGAGATTTAGAGAGAAAAATAAAAAAACCAACAACAACCAATAACCTTTAATAGAGGAGAAGCCCCCTATTTATACATATCTCAATCCTTCTCAAATCTGGGACTATGGGGTAAAATTTGCAAAAATTACATAAAAAACTTTTCCAATCTCTTCAAGATGTTCCTAGACAAAAAATTCCCTTTGCCACACCTAAGGTTTTTATCCATTTTTAAGAAAATATTTTTTGTAACTACCTCTACAGGGAATGATGGGGACTCACAACCATGTGGAAATGCTCTTGACCACTTACTTGCACATATAGAGGGAGAAAATAATTTGAGGATCTAAACAAACTTTATCCTCATGCAAAACTACCTAAATATACCCCTTTACACATTCTTGGATGGTAAATTTCATGACAGAGGCTGAACAAACTTTATTACTATGTGCAACTACCTAGAGATGCTAGTGAACAATTTCTTGCATAGCTAAAACCTCTTGGAGAACTACCTTTTTTTTTCACACCCTCTAATAACTTGTTCTTACAATGATGGCTTAGGAATGATCTAGTTATGACATGAAACAAAAATGATCCATGATCATGATTAGAAATATTCACTATAGAACAACTCATGGATCTTCTTTTGTGCTTTGATTCATTGCTTGACCAGAAAAGAGCCATCAAATTTAAATTTTAGAAAACATCTTACCACATATTGACACCTGGTATTCTACCTTAGATCTAATTGGGCATTCACATAGCTTAAAATTGACAAGGCCGTTTCATTATCTCTAATCTAGGCACATGTCACTCTCTTATTAGTTTCAAGCTTTTAAAAATTCCATATTAGCTCACACTATTATATCTGCTCACCCAAGAAATCACATGTCATTGATCTTGATCCAAAAGATCGAATTCCTTTGGTTTTTTATAGGTGTCATGATAAAATGGTACCACTTGGCATCTATATAGGATTTATACATCCTACTCTATCAATCTTGTTAGGCTAACACATGTTGTTTCCTAAAATCTTTCTTTAGGTTTAACAACCTCCTATGGGAAGATTTATAGGTGTGGGACGAATTTGTGGTCTATAAATCAACCTCTAGGATTTTAAAATTTGGCTCTTCATTCTGATTCAGGGGTTGAAAAGGGAAAAGGAAAGATATGCAAATAATAATAACTGAGGTAATACACTAAGATATTTAAATAATTAACCTATAATTGCATAAAATAGATTGAGCCCTTAAACATTACAAACCATAAATGATCATAAATCATGAACTAAACCCTATAATGCAAGAAAAGATCAATACTATAGAAGCATAAGAAAAAATAATAATATAAAAAGATAACTTCCCACTCAAATTGACATAGAACATCACTTTCTCTTCATTACTAGATGGAGAATAAAATATAGAAAGGCCTTAAAGGCACAATATAAAACATCCAATCTCACCTGTGAGGAGCTCCTACTAAGGTTTTAGAATGAAAAATTTCTAAATTTTATTACTTTTATTTTACTATAAATAACTATTTAGAAAAATCAAAAATGCAAAAAAAAATGATAACCCCCTGGCCTTCTAAAAGGGATGAGCCTAGAATATATAGGCAAAATGGCCTCTCATGGGAATGACACCTAGAAATCCCAAAACTCATGCCCATGATGATGTCATTTCAATTGATTGAGGAATTTGAGCTCATGAGTGTATTTAGCCTCCAAATCCCCAATATTGTGCAACCACTTTATCTTGTTAAGGCCACAATGCTCAAGACAGGCATAGTGATGCCACATGTATATCTCTAGAGATGTTTCTACTATGCCACTAGGGATGTGGATCCACTTGTCTTGGCTAATGGTGCAACTCCTTTGTCTGATAGAAAATTCTTGGCCTTTAAAAAAGCATAGTCATGCCACATGGAAAGGCTTGTCTTCTTCTTTTTATAGCTACATGGTGGGTCCCTCTCTTTTTCCAACTAGCCAATGATGCAAATCCAAGATTTGACAAACCAAAACTACTCATGGATAAGTACAAGGATAACACTTGATGAATTATCACTTCTTAGAGTAAATTGGGCACTTCTTTGGCAAGGCTAAGTATGGGTCCACTATGTGTAAAGTAGACACTCCTCCCAAGGGAAGTCATGTATTTATTTATAAAATTAAGCATGAGGGAACCACATGTTGGAAATTTATTCAATAATAAATGGTTTGGTGGGTTATACCAATTCATATATTAGCCAATGGCACTATCTAAAGGTCTGACCAAAATGAACTGATGTCAAATGAGTGTTGGGATACCATGTGTCAATCCTACACTACACTAGAGGGAAATGAGAACTTCTTTGTGTTAAAGAAGCACCAGCTTGACAAATTAAGGGATGTGAAATGAGGTTGAAAATTAGACAAAATTTTCAAAATGGATCCTAGGAAGGAAGAATTTGAAGGAAGAAACACTAATGGCACCAAGCAAGCTTGAGGAAAAAAGGGCTGATCGATCCAAAATGAGAAAACATGGATTTTGATCCATAACTCATGGTAACTCATCGGGATGTCTACCTATAGATGGGAAGACCCAAAACTCTGGTATTCATACTAGTTAGAGAAAAATATCAAAGAGGAGGAAGTTCTTATAAACTTACAACTTTTGAAGAGCCCCATGTAAAGGTGCCCAATCTTCCTCTTTAGCTTGGGTCTTCTTATTAATAATTTTGAAGGCTCTATCCAAATAAATTTTATTCTAGAAAGAGATACTCCCCAAGACTTGAACAACCACCAGCATTTGGAACTTTAGATGTGTGAGTGGTTACAATATCTTCTCCACTTTAGAGACACTAGGAGATTAATTGAGAGCCATGAATGTGGTTTGGTCATTATTCTTTTGTTCTGATAGCACTTTAATTTGGTCTTCTAGGAAAACATTATTGTCTACCAATAATGGGGATGGGAGTCCTAATTAAACTAGTTATTCAATGTTACCCTAACTATCTTGGACTACCTACTCTAAGGCATTAAGGAAAGCCTTGCTTTTTTTGGCTATCTTGTTTCAACTTAGGAATTCATTTATCTTTTTTGTCACCTACCTATGGTCAGACACCCCTGCTACTTGTAGTGTTTCTTCTAAAATGATATAAAGATTTGGATGAGGATCTATGAATCTAAGACCTTAGGGGACATGAAGGCAATAACTTGGTTGATGGATGTGCTTACTTGAGAGCTCAAATTCTATGAATCTATAATGAAGGTGAGGTCTGGTTTTAGGTTTATGGTCATGCCCTCGATCCTTTCCCAATAATATTTGTATATTACTAGATCATGGGGAGGATTTTTTTCATCCATGAGTGGGTATCAAGTTCATTCTTTAGATTTTTAATATCTTGGTCCTTGATCGAGGATTCTTTTTGTTCCTCCTTTTTAAATTATTGAAAATCCCAATTATAATCTGAGAGATTTTGATGGGTCTATGATAGTTCAGTCTCTCTTTCTTATAGCTTGGTCTCAGTGACCACTTTTAGATTGGTTTCCACATAGAAGCTCTCATTAGAGATGCAACTCTAAAGGTTGATCCTCAATTTATTGAGCTCTACATCTTTGGCCTTAACCTTAACATTGAAGTGGTCAACTGTAGCCTTCACCTTGGTGAGTTCTACCTTGGTCTTCTCTAACTATCAGGTCATTTTGATGTAGTATGTGGTTATAAACTTTTATGTTTTCTATATAATCTCAACCCTATTAGTGGGTTTGGCCTAGTTGAGATTAATGTCGATAGCTTATATGGTGTAGTCCTCTAGTTTTATCTACTCTTGGGGCTTGACTATTTAAGGATATAGATGTGTAATCATGAGGGATTACTATGAAGGGTCATAAAATGACCACATGTGAGTCTATCTAGGGGCCTTGGCCTACTTTCCCCTTTTCTTCTCTATTCAAGCCTCATAGGCCCTCCTTGTCAAGTCCATCTATTGATGGTATTAATCTAATGTTTTAATGTTCTCCCTTAAAAAGGGGAGTCCCTATAGCAGCATGAATGGAATGGTCACTTACTACTATGAAGTAGTGGATCCTATCCCTACAAAGGTGAGTGAATGAAGGGTAAGGGTCGAAGGAGAGAAAGTTACGAGTCCACAGGTTGAGTTGAATGGAAATTATTCCATGATTGAGGATGAGGTAGATGATGAATTTAGATGGGTTAAGAAAGGCATGAGGGAAGTGATCAGGACCATAGAAGAAAGTGATGAGAGCTTGGTAGTGGGATAAGTGGATGGAGAGGAGAGTAGGGCCAAAGAAGTAATTATCTAGGTATTATATAGTACCACAACCTAAGGTGAGATAGTGGATGGAGATTTGGAGGTAATGAGAGAGTTAGAAGTGGAAAGAAGGGACCATAAAAAGTGTACCTTATTCTATATGGGCTCTAGTAGAGGACTAGATTTTGGTGCCTCAAGCCACTTATACTGGTGTGAACTAGTCATGAGGCACCCAAAGGGGGCTTGTTTCTATTTCATGGCTATGGGATATGGGTACATGGTAGGTATCCAAGTTAAAGGCTTTATAACCTCTAAGACTTCAACCTACTTCTATTATGGTACATCCCCCACTTCTTTTCCAAGGGTATCTTCTTCTTCTTCTCTTTCCTCTTCTTCTTCTCCTCCTATCTCTATCTCAAGAAAGAATCCTACTTCAAATAGGATTTCCTCCAAGTGATTCTCATCTTAGAGACTCTCAAAGGTTTCATCTCCTTATTCATCATCAAAATTGGATAATGGATTATCTATTTGATACCTATATTTTGTATAAGCGATTATTTTATCTTTGCTCTAATCCCTCTAGGTGAGCTGCTTCTTTATCCCTTTGATAATTTTTAAAATGGGTTATAAATCTATACCACATCATAGAAGGATTCCCATAGTTTTATGGCATCCAACAAGATTTGAGATAGATCTGCATAATTTTGGAGGATGTCTTTCATAGGCAACCTCCTCTACTTTAGGTATGGTTGGGTCTGATGATTGGGAGTGCTAGTGATCTTTAAGGATGCTATGTATATACTTAGATCATAGTTCCATCTATCATCAATTAGGTCAAGGTTGAGCTCCACCAACTTCACCATGAGAAATCATCCCTCCTACTTCATTATAACTATGATTCCCCCTCTTATGAAAGGGACATCATATAGGCATTTCTTCTTATTTCCTTCTCCATAAACAAAGTCCACCATGTATAATTGGTGGGCCAATTCTAGGACCAGGGTCCTATCTATTAGTAGATGCAGTATTCAAAAGGGTTCTCCTTAGAACCCATGTTCTTGAATGAATGAAAAATGGGTTCCCATGGGTTCCCCAAAACTAGTCAACTAGGACCCTACTCCTAATAATCCATAGCCATTATTCATTTGTCATTTTGAATGTAATGGCCTCTATGCTGAGGTTGATGAGAACTAGAGATAGAAAGAGCTTTGAGAACTCATATTAGTCTTATGATACTGATAAGACATGGGTCCATACATTGACTAGGGTCACCACATTTGGAAAATTTTCTATATCAAAGGAGTTGAGGTTAAGATACACAAAGAATAATTGATAGTGCTAGTGGAGAATGAGATGTAAGAGGAAAGATGAGTATCAAAAGGTACCCAACATCAAAAAATTTCCAATTCATTCTTCATGGTGGTGGTAATGGACTCTAAAAAATCCATCTTGTATACCTTCCCCTTTTACACCATGGTTTAGAGGAAGATCACCCCTAAATAAAAGTCATCAACATTAGCATTGGAGTCTATCCCAAAGATGATGGTTAACATAGATAGGGTATCCTTCAAGTACTATTTGGGGAAGCCCATCAAGGGTATGGGTAGAGGAAGCATCTCCATGATGTCGCTCTTAAGGATAAAGTTGAGGAAGTGCACCTTCTCATGGACTTGGGAGTCCTAGACATATTGAAGGATTTACATGCTATAGATATCAGCCTTGGGGTCACTTGGGAGCTATAGCATCTCCCTAATATCATCCACACTAATTTTCACCCTTAAGTGGGAATTGCCAATAATTACACCAATGTTGGCATTATACCTCTACATGTAGAGCGAAATTATTTATAGGAATGGATAAACATAAGGATCTATGAACTATTATAGTTTATAGTCTCACATTTTGTAGCCAAATAAATCATACTCATCCCTGTGGACCCTTTCTAGCATCTAAGCATGAGTATCCTCTCTCAAACTTTTAGAATTCTTGGCTAGCTTAGGATCAAAGTTATCATCCATGAAATTAGTGATCAATTCGTATTGTCTATATTCCCCTTTAGCCACCTTCTTGATGTTTGAGATTTTGTCCTTTCATTGAGCAGGAGTGGAAGCATAGGATTTACTCATTGTATATTTGGGGGGAAGGTCTCCCCAGTTACCTGGGCCATGGGTTATTTGTATTTTGAGATGATTCTCTCCCCATATATATTTGAAAGGATCAATATCATGTATTCTTCTTGGAAACCACTCTCTATCATGAACATGATATTGGGTTAGCAAATGTGCTCATAATTTTTTATTTTTAGGCTTAACTCTCTTTGCTCTTTTATGCTCTACTCAATTTCACAATGATCTTCAAAATATCTAATGAATCTAAGTGTTTGGTTTGGATGAGGTTAGGGTATATATACATCGATGCTACTAGGCATTCTCATTATGTAAAATTAAAAAATGGGGACCTCTATAAATGATAAGGAAGGCACACAGACTTGAAGATCCATTCACAAGAGATTTACAATGATCATTATGGGGAATAATACAAAATGGAGAGTCTAACATTAATGATGGGTGAGGTGAGTAGCTAACTATCTTTTAGAGAATTTTTTTCTTTTGAATATTTAAGAGAGGTAGGGTGAGGACACATGAAAAATAGACAAGCCACTTGTGCCAATGACACTTTGTTGGAAATATTGTCATTGATGTCAAAGGTTTAGCATTATTAGTGATAAAGGCCCCATTGCATTTAATGTTGTTTGTAATAAATATATCTTGGCTAATATGAGTTAATATTTATTTAATATTAATGAATATATATTTGGTTGCATATGAGACAAAAGAAGGGCCCATAGAGAAGTCGAAGAGCCATGGGGTAAAGACAAAAGAAGGATGGGACATATTTTCCCATGAAGAGTCATCTTAGTAAATACCAAGAGTCACCAAGTGAAGACAAAAGAGGAAGGGAGAATTTATCATGAAGGGACACTTTAAGGAATACAAAAAGTCACCAAAGATAAGGACAAAAGTGGGAAAGACGTTTTTGGTCATGAAGGGTCACAACATGACTTTTTAAAGGCTTGAATATGAAGGGTCATCCAAGATTGGCACCATTTTCCATGAGGATTGAAGGGTCACAAAGGGGGAAGGCCAAAGGTCATTTGGAAAGATATAAATAAAGGCTTGAGAAGCCATTTGTAATATGAAGTGAGAGGTTGATTTGATATTGTAATATCTAGCTTAGAAGAGCAATTGTGAGAGACGAATATGATTTGTATTTGTTATATCTAGCTTAGAAGAGCAAAGGTGAGAGAGAGGAAGGTGATGTTGTATTGATTTATCATTTATTGAGATAACAACATTGAGAGATAGGTGTGTGGTATACAAAAAGGGGTTGGTGCTCTTGTGGGTTGGTGCTCACGAATTGTTGTTGGGTTGGTGCTCGGCAAAGGGGTTGGTGCTCCTGTGGGTTGGTGCTCACAAATTGTTATTGGGTTGGTGCTCGGTAAAGGGGTTTAAATATTCTATGGATTAGTGCTCATGAATTGTATTTGAGGTTTGTACTTGACAAAGGGGTATGGTGCTCCTGTGGGTTTGTTCTCACGAATATATTTGAGATTGATTCTTCGTGGTTTTTTCCACATTGGGTTTCCACATTATATCTGGTGTCTCTCTCTATCTTGTGTGGTTTTTATTGTTTGAGTTTTATTGCATATCTTAAATTTTTGATTAAGTGGAATTTGATTAAGGGAAAGTTTTACAAGATATATAATATACTGATTCATCCCCCCCTCTCAGTATATTCTGTACTGAACAATTGGTATCAGAGTAGGTTCCTTCAGAAAGGGTTTAACAGCTTGAAGGTAGATCAAAGAAAAGCATAAGATGGCCAAGCAGCTAAAGAAGGAGAATCAAGAGTTGAAATCTATGGTTGAGGCTCTTAAGGAAATGGTGTGTATCTTGGATTCTAAGTTGGCTATAGAAGTAAAATAAAATAAGATATTTATTCAAGATCTTAAGAATCATTTAGAGGTTGCAACTTCAATTTTAACATCAAAAGAACAAGAATGTAATCAATTGAAGGTTGAGTTAGGCTCTTTAAAGGATAATCATGAGAAGCTTATAATCAAGGTTGAAAAGATCATGAAATATCAATCCAAAGAAAGAAGGATGCAGGTTTTGAAGGCAAATCAAAGAAGTCGATCAGGCAGCCCAATGCTTTCAAGTTTTCAAATTCTTTTCATGGCCATTGTTTTGTTTTTCATCATGCTGGTCATAGGGAAAGAGATTGTATGAGGAGAAGTAATTAGTCAAAGGGAGAATCTCAGTCACATTCAAGAAAAAGGTATGAGAAATATTATTTGGTTTTGTTGTCATGAGGTTGGTCATATTGCTAGATTATGCAAAAATAAAGTAAAGAGATATTCAAAGTATGTCAAAGGTTACAGAGCCCCTAAAATATATGAGAAGAGTCAAATTAAGGTTTGGAGACCTAAAATAGTAAAGGTTGATCAGGTTGAGTTCAAGAATGAAAATGAATTACTTGCTATAGTAGATAAAGAATAAGATAAGAAGGATTGTGAAGAATCTCTTGTTATATTTGAGCATGAGCATTGTCAAGATAAGATAGTTGAAAAAGTTGAGAAAAATAAAAACATCATAAATGATAAGGTTAGTAAGTCAAAAAGGTTAGACATGCTAAAATGGATTCTAAAATAAAAACAAAAGAAGATCAAGGAAGAAATAGAGGAGATGTGGGAATCTCCTGAAATTGATTTCTAGAACCCTATTGTGTGGGGTGTCTCTTTTAGGCTTCAAGGAGACACTTTTAAAAATTGAAGCATGGTGGATGCTATTGGGTCTTGGTTATGTTGCATGACAAGAAGGTGAGCTGGCAAATTAATTTGTATATCTTTTGAGGGAATATATTTTTGAAGAAAATTTTACATTAGTATTATGGTTTGAGGCTATTAGAATGATTATTGCATATGAAGTGTTTTAAATGATTATGGTCATAAGAAATTAGAATGTTGAAAAAGAGCTAACAATTTTAGAAAGAAGGAAAATAATACTCATGTAGATTCAATGAAGAAGGATTAGATTTCCATTCATCATGAAGAAGGTCCAGACATGTTCATGGCAGAAGAAACAACCTAAAGATTCTATGTTGGTGCAAACAGCTTTGCATGTAAGAAATAAAGATCAACCATGGTTCATTGATAGCAGAGGTTCGAGGCATATGACATGAGATAAGAGTAAAGAAGATCAATGGTGGCATAGTGAAATTTGAAGATAAAACCACTACTAGGATAGCAAAAAAAGGTATTTTAAGTTTGGATATTAGTAGAGCCAAAGCTAAGAATGTTTTGTAAGCATAATCTATTGAGTGTAAGTCAAATTTGTGATCAAGGATACACATTAAGGTTTCATGCTGAAGGTTGTGAGATTAGAAGAAAAGATTCAAATGAGTTGATTGTAGATGTTCAAAGGATAGGGAATAATGTATATGTATTGCCAGATATCTTCTTAAAGGCACGATCAAAGGACACATTCAAAGATTGACGAGAGGAGTTGGGAGTAATTTATATTACTTCTTTCCATTGATGTTCAGCATCAAGTGAGGGGGAGCTAAGTGTTAGCTCCAAGTAGGCCCTTTGCCATTGATGTCAAAGGGGGAGAATAATAGGTACAGGTGTAGAAAATAGGTACAGGGAACAGGTACAGGTTCCTAAATTAAGGGGGAGTTATTATATGTTTTCAGATGATGATATGTGTAGGTGACAAGATGTGGCAGTTTTAGGATTGAGGTTGCCATCAATGACAAAGGCAGAGATTGTTGAAAATATTGTCATTGATGTCAAAGGTTTAGCATTATTGGTGATAAAGGACCCATTGTATTTAATGTTGTTTGTAATAAATATATCTTGGCTAATATGAGTTAATATTTATTTAATATTAATGAATATATTTTTGGTTACATATGAGACAAAACAAGGGCCCATGGAGAAGTCAAAGAGCCACGGGGTAAAGATAAAAGAAGGATGGGACATATTTTCCCATGAAGAGTCATCTTGGGGAATACCAAGAGTCTCCAAGTGAAGACAAAAGAGGAAGGGTGAATTTCTCATGAAGGGACACTTTAAGGAATACAAAAAGTCACCAAATATAAGGACAAAAGTGGGAAAGACATTTTTGGTCATGAAGGGTCACCATATGACTTTTCAAAGGCTTGAATATGAAGGTTCATCCAAGATTGGTGCCATTTTCCATGAAGATTAAAGGGTCACAAAGGGGGAAGGCCAAAGGTCATTTGGAAAGCTATAAATAAAGGCTTGAGAAGCCATTTGTAATATGAAGTGAGAGGTTGATTTGATATTGTAATATATAGCTTAGAAGAGCAATTGTGAGAGATGAATATGATTTGTATTTTTTATATCTAGCTTAGAAGAGAAAAGGTGAGAGAGAGGAAGGAGATGTTGTATTGATCTGTCATTTGTTGAGATAGCAACATTGAGAGATAGGTGTGTGGTATACATAAAGGGGTTGGTGCTCCTGTGGGTTGGTGCTCATGAATTATTGCTAGGCTGGTGCTCGGTAGAGGGGTTGGTGCTCATGAATTGTTGCTAGGTTGGTGCTCGGAAAAGGGGTTGGTGCTCCTATGGGTTGGTGCTCATGAATAGTAGCTAGGTTGGTGCTCGACAAAGGGGTTTAAAGCTCCTGTGGGTTGGTGATCATGAATTGTAGCTGAGGTTTGTACTCGGCAAAGGGGTATGGTGCTCTTGTGGGTTTGTTCTAACAAATATATTTGAGATTGATTCTTCATGGTTTTTCCCACATTGGGTTTCCACGTTATATCTAGTGTCTCTCTCTATCTTGTGTGGTGTTTATTGTTTGAGTTTTATTGCATATCTTGAATGTTTGATTAAGTGGAATTTGATTAAGGGAAAGTTTTATAAGATATATAATATACTAATTTACCCCCCCCCCCCTCTCAGTATATCCCATGATTAAAACACTTATTCAAAGAAAATAATTATGGAAATGGAAACAAAGGAAAAGGAAACAACAAAAAAATAAAAGAAACACACAATTATGAAGGGAATTAATTAAATATGTATAAGGGAAAGTGAGTAAGCTATCTAAAATGCTTCAAATTGATCCCATTAACTAGGATCTCCAATGCATTTCCCTCTTTGTCTTTTAATTCAAAATCACTTCCTTACCTATTATTGATGATGCAAAATGGTCCCCTTCATAGAGATTTAAACTTCACATGTTAGCCTAACTTTGTGGCCCTTTGATCATACTTGAGGATTAAATCCCCAAGTTTGAATCTAAGGTCTAATGACTTCTTGTCAAACCATCGCTTGACCACTTGATGCCATGTGATTTTTTTATTTCTTGTTTGTTATCTTACTTCTTGTAGGCTAAGTATCTCTACGAGTCTAACTTTTAGCACTCTTTTTTCCACAATTTCAATAGTTTTCAAAAGCTATAAAGTGGGGATTTATGATGACATCTGCATGACCACCTATTTTATATATACAAGTTCAAATGGGGAGGTTTTTAATATCTATTTTGGAATGATGTGGTCCACCCATAGATTTACTCTAATGTGTATTTGCCACTCCCTTTGTTAGTCAGTGCCAATCCTTTTGATCAACCTTATCAGATTCTTGTTTGTTAAATCTACTAAATTTTTCCCTTGTGGGTATTAATTGGATGAAGTTCTTAAGAAGATACCATTCCAAAGTGCAAACTCAGAAATATTAAACCCAAGGAAGGCTTTTATGTTGTTAGAGATGATTGTCTTGAGTGGGTTGAATCTTATTACAAGCTCTTCCAAGAAGTTGAGAATCATATTCTCAATTGCCTCTCTCAATAAGATTACTTTAGTCTACCTAGTGAAGTAGTGGTTGCCATTATTATCCACTTGTAGCTAGTGTTTGAGATGAGATTGATCATCTTGATGAAATATATACCATACTATGTGAAGGGTTCATCAATCATGATTGGGTTCAAAGGCATGGCTGAATTCTTTATTTCCCCATGAAGAACTAGCATTTTTGGTAATTTTGACCACTTAGTGGTAGTTTGTGAACATGGTCAGTCAGTAATACCCTACATGTATGATCTTTGTCATGGTGATTTTTGATAAAAAGTGGATGCCTAGGGGATCAAAGTACATATCTTGGAAATTTTTCTCATCTTGGTGTCTTTTAACACATCAGATTAGATCTCCATCAAAGTTCCTTTTGAACAAGACTCCCTATATTAGCATGTAGCTAAACCCATATAGCCTATATAAATGCCTTTTATGTGTGGGGAGGTCATTGGGATACTGACCAATTTGCATGAGTGGATCTAGTCTATCACATAATATTTATTATCTTCAAATTGGTTTAGTAGGACCACTTTCAGCATGCCTTATTCTTCTAATGAGATGTTTGCATATTGGGTTAGGTACTCATAGATTCCCCTTCCTCTGATCACCTTAGTTGGCATGAATTTGATGTCATAATATAGGATCTTGGTGATCTAATTGGCACATTTTTTAGTTATTTATCCTTCCATTATGTATTCATAGACATTAGAGTGGGCCACATACACCATTACTTTGTTATCTGCAGCAAGGTGTCTAAAATTCTTGAGGCCCTTGACTATGGTAAAAGCCTGTCTCTCTAAACAATAGTATTTGACTTCATACCCACACAATGTTCTTGAGTATAAGATGATCAGGTGTTCATTTCTTCCTCCCTCTACCTTTTTAGTTAACACAACTGCTAGGCTATGCTCAATCTTATAGACATACATAATGAAATCTTTGTAAAAGTTAGGATTAACTAATACAAGAATGGTAGATATTAGTCCTTGATTTCATCAAATGTCGATCTTCCTGTGGGTGTCCACTTGAAGGCCTGGTACTTCTTTAGCAAAAGGCTGATTTGTCTCACTAATCCTATGAAGTTAGATATAAATCTACTGATGAAATTAATCTTTCCAAGGAAATATTTCACTCCCTTATTATTTAATAGCAAGGTTAAGTCTCTGATGGACTTTATTCTCTTTGAATCAATGATGATCCCTTCTTTGGATACTACATATCTACTCATATTGCCTTGTGAGACTCCAAAGACACATTTCTTAGGGTTAAGAGATGCCCTAAATTCTTGGCACCTTTGGAAGACCTTTTCAAAATGGTCAAAGTGATCCTTCTTTTCCCTAAAAATGGTGAGTTCATCTAGGTAGATGAGGATGATATTATTTATTATGCATTTTAAAGCTACATCTATTACCCACTAGAATGTCTCCCCAACATTAGAGAGTCTAAAATGCATCTTTGAATATGTGAAGGTTCCCCACTTCATGGTGAATATGGTCTTGTGTTGGTATTATTTGTTCACCCACACCTGATTATACCAAAAAAATCCATCTAGTAGAGAAAACATCTCCACACCTACTACTATCTGGAGGATCTAATCCATAGATGGAAGGATATAATGGTCTTTCAAGGATGCCTTATTCAAATCCTAAAATCCATTCACAAACAAATCTCTCCACTCCTTTTTTGTATAAGAACTAGATTGGACACCCAAGCTGAATGCTTAATTGGGTTATAATCTTAGAGTCAATTAGTTTCTTGAGCTCTTGGGCCATCAAGGATTCAATCCTTAGGGTTACAAACATTTATTTCTACCAAACTAGTTTGGCTCCTTCTACCAAGTCTATAGTGTGTTAAATGACTTTGTGGTCATATCCCTTCAAGTCATAATAAGTCCATACAATGACTCTTTTATATTTTTCATAGAAATACACCTACTCTTTATCTTTCTAAGGGACTTCTTTTCCAACATTCAGCTTCCTTCCACCTTTGATATCAATCTCAGAATAATCACCCTTATCTATGACAAATGTTTGCTTGTCATTCCTTACATCATAGGAGTCAAAAATATTTTCCAAGTTAATGAGGCCCTTTGGCAACTTGTTGGTCTTTAAATGCATGATTTGGTCCTTGTAATCCTCTTCAATTTTTAATTACAGTTACTCCATGAATTCACATGATTGTTGGAGGAACATGGTAATTTTATCACCATTTTTTTACACCTACTAGTTTTGGTCATTATTGAGGATAGTAGGCCTGATGATTACCTACACTATTTTCTCATTGGTGAACAAGTCTATTAGTAGTTCAAATTGGGAACTAATCATTACCATTCTATCAGCCTCCAAATTCATATCCCTTTGGATGATCTAAATGTATAAGGCTTCAAAAGATTCAATTAGATCCCGTATATGGTGGTGGTAAGATCTCATACACATGTTCTTTATAGCCACTACCCCCTTACTTGCCTTACTACTAATTTAGAATCAACAAATACATTTATCTATTTGACATCCATATGCTCGGCAAGGATAAAGCTATGGAGTAGAACCTCATATTCAACCTCATTTTTTGTATAATAAAACTAACATTAAAAGGCTTAGAGGGTCTATTTTCCAAAACGAGATGTTAGTTAGATGTCATTTCTAGATCTAGTCTTACATTTAAACCATCAAAATGTAGATTCTAGAATATGAAATCATCTTCAAGACTTTCACTTTGATCTCTATTCTTAGTTATGACTTGGAGAATGGCCTAGTCTTCATCATGGATCACACTGTTTCTAAGGCCGGTGGCATAAAATTTTGTGAATGGGTCATTCTTAATGAATTTATTAACAAGGGTTTCTTCCTCTAGACTTGTGGTATCCATAACATTTTTTCCTTTGAGCATATCCACATAGTGCATCTCCATTCTTGAGAAGGAGGTGTGCATTGCTTCGAATTTCATCATAAATTTATCCACTATGTGTTTTGGGTGAAGTGTTTCAGATAACACTTTCAATTTTGAACCATACTTGGTCCTCAAGATTATATTGGACCAATCCAATGTTAAGTACCCACTTATTTTGGTGGTGAAGTCTCTTGACAAATATAGCCCAAAGATAGGAGTTATGTCTATCACTATAATGTATTTTGTTAAAATAATTCTAGGAAAAGAATATAATAGGAGGGGAAAAGCCCTGATGAATCCCATCTAGCTACATCACTCCTTTATTCAATGGCTCATACTTCAATTTTAGTGTATTTTCTATTTATTTAATCATCACCATCATGCTTACACCTGAATCGATCATGGAGTTGTGAAATAATTTCTTCCCCATAATCAATGTCTAATAGAATGGGGTAGCTTTTTTTTCTTACCCACTCTTTGGTATTGATGAATGTAGAGGGAATCTAGGGTTGTGTGCTCATGTGATATTTCTTACCCTTTGTCCTTGTAGGTTCTACAATTGGATTTATTTGTGTGGGATTTTCTTTCTTCTCCAAGGCTTCTTTCAATAGATACTTTTACTTGGGGACCGATAGGACATCCTAAAGGGAGACATTCGCTAGAACCCTCTTCAATTGTTCAACCACATTATATGACCCTTGAGGTGAGACCTTAGGATATTTTTATTTTGTATACATTACCTCACTCTAATTTGGATATGTTGAAGGTGAGGGCTGAGGTGTTGGACCTTTCTCAAAGGTCACTTTTAGCCTTGCAATGGCTTCAGGGCTTTTGGCCAATCTTTTCTTTGAGAGAGTGTAGTAGTCTTATTAAACCTATGGGGATCTATACATGGGAACTTATCTTATATACTCTACATCTTTGCCTTTAATCTAGGATAATAGTGCATGTTCTAGGGATATTTTTTAATCCTATTTTAGGGACATCCCCTACATTTGCACCATCAAGACTGCATTCTCAATCCTTAGAGACTAGTATGTGTAGGCCAAATCAGGGGCATTCCCTTGTCATTGTTATTCAAGAACCTTCTATTGTAGGTTTCCTCTTAGATAGTTTCAAGGTTTACGATCATCATTACAAGGAAAACACCATGACTTAGATTTTTCTACCAAGTTGTTTTAGCTAGCAACTAGATCTCTATTTGTATTAGGTGATACTATATACAAGGGGTTGGGTGCCATAACCATGTGGTCCATGGGCCACATCTGGTGATTCAACACTTGATGATTTGAAGCTTGATGGTTTATAATTTGTCTCTCTTAGTACTATTTTTTTTGGTATGGTGATCTCCTTTTTTGGTAGTTATTGAAAGGGGGCTTTGAAGGCAGAGCTTGCTACCTTTAGAGATTGATTATCTCATTGGAGAAGTTCTATAAGATACTCTTCATATCATTCATCTTTGTGTCCAAGTATGATTAAGTGGGCATGATTTCCTAAGTGGATGGATAGACATACATAGAAGGTAGGGTTCCTAAGGTACTCAAGGATTCTTCTTGTAGAGGCATTGATATCTCTAGGAACATCAGAATTAGTGGATGCATAGGTAGATTTCCCACATCTATAAAATTATTTCTGACCCTTATTATTAGATCATAAGTATTTGATAGTGTCTAGCCTCCAAGTGATTGAATCATAACCATAATGTCTAAGTTGAAGACCTTGAGGTAGAAAAAAATAGCCATGCCTATAGGTGGTTAAGCCACTATTGGGATCCTTTACTAGGTATTTTCAAAACTAGTGTTGAAATTGATAATGGCTTGTTATGGGCATCTCTTTATGGTTATTAGTTGATATAGGAGAAATGACCAGTCTACTTTCTCATTGAATCACTCAAATAATTTGTCACCTAGGTCATCTCAGGTGCTGATAGACTTGGCTAGAAAAGATCAATACCAATCAAGATCTCATCATTTAAAATATGTTACAAGTATCCTTAAGGTTATATTATGCACATTGGTATAGTGCACGTTGCACACATTTGTGACATCTTGGATATTTTATAATGTGGTATTTATATCCTCTCCTAAGAACTTGGGGATCTCCTTCAAAGAATTCATAGGAATGGGATCCCACATAGTTGGGGGTGTCATAAGGATAAGAGAGTTGTTATTATCCTATGATATGAAGTTCCTTGGTAGTCCTTGAATATCCATTTATTATCACTAAGTAGTGCTAGACCATGTGGTCATTTGGTGAGTTATATCTCTTAGAGGTAGTGTTAGTAGGATCATATTATTTTTTTTGTGACATTGTTATAGGTCTTTGGCTCATAAACTTGGACTCCTATTTCGGTGGACTAGTAGATCTGGTCCCATTAGGCATACTAGAAAAGAAAAACTGTTGACACCTAAAACTCTCACTCTAGGTTTAACATCCTCATATGGGAAGCTTTACAAATGTGGAACCAAGTTATAATCTATAAAGCAATTGTAGGATTTTACAACCTAGCTCTTTGTTCCAATTTGGGGGTTGGAAGGGGGGAAGGAAAGATATGAAAATAGTATTGAAATAACAATAACTGAGGTGACACACTGAGATATTTAAATCATTAACCTATAATTACATAAAATAGATTGATCCCTTTAAACATTATAGACAATAAAGGATCATAAAGCATGACTTAAGACCTATAATGCAAGCAAAGATCAATACTATAGAAGTAGAAGAAAAGAAATAATAGATAGAGATAACTTCCCACTTAAATTGACATAGAACATCACTTCCTCTTCATTGTTAGATGGAGAGAAAATATAGAAAGGCCTTAAGGCCACAATAAAAAACATTCAATAACAATTGTGAGGAGATCCTACTAATGTTATATAAATAAAAATTTATAACTACTACTACTTGTAATCTATTAAAAATGGCTATTTACAAAAATAGAAAATGCAAAAAAAATTATAACTGCCTACCCTTCTAAAAGGGATGACCCTAAAACATATAGGTGAGATGGCCTCTCATGGGAATGACAAATGGAAGTCCTAGAACTCATGACCATGGTGATGTCATTGAAATTGAATGAGGAACTTGAGCTCATGATTTTTGTTAGCCTCCAAATCCCAAATATTATGCAAGCACTTTATCTTGTTAATGCCATGATGATCAAGAGGGGCATAGTGATGTCACATGTATATCTCCAGAGCTATTTTTAATATGTCATTAGGGACAAATATCCACTTATTTTGGCCAATGGTGACACTCCTTTGTATAATAGGAAAGTCTTGGCCTTTAAAAAAGTGTATTCATGCTACATGGAAAGGCTTGTTTCCTTCTTGTTATAATTTCATGATTGGTCCCTCTCTTTTTCCAACTAGATAATGATGAAACTCCAAAGTTTGACAGACCAAAACCACTCATAGATAAGAATGGGGATGACACATGTTAAGATAGAACTTATCCATGGAAAGTGGGAACTTAATTGGCAAGTCTGGGCATTGGGCCATCACATAACAAGTCCATACTACACTAAAGGGAAAAAAAAAATTATTTGGGCTGAAGAAGTGCCAGACTGACACATGGGGGGAAGTGAAAAGAGGTCAATAATTAGACAAATTTTGAAAAAAGTATATGTTTTCATTTGGATTTTCACCCTTTGAGTAGATGAAAATCTTTCCTTATCCAAGTGGCATAATGGAATCACCTCTAGGCTTGTGGGAAGCCTAAGGAATGAGGTTAGTCTTTAGATAGGGCTAGTTCCCTTGATGTACCACTTAGGCTTGTAACTACTACTAACTTGTGGGTTGAAAAGGGAGAAAGATAAATAAAAACATACTAATCTAAGGGAGGTGATACACCAAATTTACTAATGATTTCCAACCATATGTATGCTACACTTGATACCAAGAAACTAACCAAAACATACACTTTTCTAATCTAAATCTTCTTGCATCAATGTTACATTATGAGGTTATGGAAGAATGTCTTAGGCTAGGAGGAATGAAAAAGAGGCCTTGAGTGGAATTGATAAAAATACAAACTCACTTGAACATGGACATCTCCTGGAACACTTCACATGCCCTGCAAGAAGAAGATGCAAATAGGTGAGATAATGTGATAACTTACTAAGGAATCCATAGTCTTCATTAAGAAAACTCAAAATTAAAGTAAATTACACTATGAATAGTCATGTAATATTTAAAACTTATCCATTTTATTGATTAAAAATTATACAAATGAGTAGGGCTTCACCATAATTAGGTAGAGCATAGAATACAATTGCTAAATTGGCTAGTTCTTATAACACTTAGGAGAAGGAAAAGAAGAAAGAAGTTCAAGGGTCACAAGGAAAATTTTCAAGTTGATCCAAGGATTTAATTATTCATTTTAAAATTATATGGGATGAACCACGAAATATCTATAAGGACAAGTGTTAATTCAAGGCATAAACTTCATGAAAACTGGCATAAAACTCCTCATTTTGCATAGAAAAACTACCTTCATGACTGATTTTGTTTGAAAATCCCATAACTAATTAGGACTAGGTTTGATGATTGGAATTTAAGGTAAGTAATCATATATCCCTCTACATATATTGGTTGTATGCTTCATCCTTTGAAAAACTCTATAAAGGAGCCATTATCATCTGTAGTCCCGAAAGAACTCCTTTCATGCACCTTGCACACTTGGCTCCCAAAAAGGCATAATTTATACATGAAAATTCATGGGAAGGATTGAATGACATGTTTCAAGACCCTCCATGGACTTAGAATCATTAGGAACACCTTAAAATCACCTCACTTAAAGTTTTCCATCTTCTTCACTAGCTTGCCTAATATGCTAGATTTGATTAGCTGAGTTGAATCACCTAGTTGGGGGACTTATAATTGTTTCAAGACATTAAATTAGTATGAGGAGTTATTAAAAGTCTTAGGCTTCTCTCCAAACTTTGTTTCATCTCTTTATTCCTCCTGTAGCCTACAAAACACAAAAAATAGTGAAGAAAAGCTTATTTTTTACCCTATCCATATAGGTCCATAAAAAAAGTATGGGGAGAATCTTATGGAAGTCCTCTACAAGGTCCAATAACTATTCTAGTCAAACTATCTCATTAGATTATCTATCCAACTCCATCTTCCCAAACTGGTCTTTGTAAGGGTTTAAAGTACATTTTTCTCTTAAGGTTGGTTCATAAAGGTATCATGTCTAACCTACCAAAAAATTCCACAATTTTATTTTTCAAGACCCCTGCTAGCTTTCCTAAACTTCTCATATTACCATACAAGACCTCATGAAAGATATGAGTGTCCAAAATTCTCGTATCAAGCCTTTTCCATAGGCCTGATATTACTTCAATGACCAAAAATGGATTATATATGGTTCTTCTACATTAAAAAATATAAAACATCTCTAATACCATCCTAATAACGTTATTAAATAGGTTTAAAATCATATCCAAGGATAAAAGTGTGAAGGACCTCCTCTTTTAACACTAGCTTTAACCTTGCCATTAGGTCTAACTGCAACTCCAAGGGTTTAGAGAATCCTAATGAGTTTATTTTAATTCAAATATCTATAAAAAATCTTAACATGATCCCATAAACATTTTAAAACCAATTAGAGAGTTCACTTAGGGCTAGAGTTGAGACTAATCCTTTGTTTGGACTCTAGGCCAAAACTTGCCTAGTAGGGTTGACCGTAACCTTGACCTTATAGAAAATTTTACTTGGTCCCCTATTATTTTTAATTTTTATTCATGTTATTTTAGGTACATTACAACTCCATACACATTTTATCAATTCTAACTCACCTCCAGTTCACTCCATCCTCATTTCTTAAGACTGCAAGTTTCATGCACCAAGGGAAGTACCCCCTATCTAAGATAAAATAGGGGGTAATTTACCTAATTTTATAATAAAAATAATCATTGGATAGTATTATATAATTTTTAAGGATCATATATACTAAATTTCATCTCTTGGTCAGGTCCATAAGCCTATCAACTTCATCAAAACCTCAAACAAACTTGTAATAAGAACATTATCTGTAGGGTTTATGTAAATGGGCTGCATGTTGTATGTTTATAATCCTTTATTAATTTGTTTTAATTTTATTAAAACTATATAAAATTCCATGGTCCCTATGGAGGTGGATCCATCCTCTATTCCCTATTCTAATCTTCCATTTTAGGTTTCAAAATCCTTCAATACTAGTCATATAGTTGACTATGTTTTATGAATTTTTTCCCTAACAATGGATTTTTAAGTTGTTGACGAAACCTTTGGGTTAATGATATAGTTATTTAAAATATTATAAATTTTTTTATTAACATATAAATTCATATTAATTCTCACACAAGTCATGCCTTAGCTCACTATTTACCTACAATGTATTGTAATTGACTGTGTTGAGGATAAATGGACCCTACCTATAGATACTATAGATGTTTATAAGTTTGAAATTTGAACTATTTATGGTTGGATTAATTATCCACGAATAATGGAAACTACTTGATGATATACCATATATTTGTTCATCTTATATGCTTTTAGATTCATAAAATGAGCCTTTTTTTGCTTGCTTGTACCCTGCTTGAAAAGACCCTATAGGTGCATACTTGGCATGAGTTAGACCTTGTAGATGTTTCATAGGAATCACTAATAATTTCCAAGATCATGAGTAAATTTTTTATATTCATTATTTTTCTTTGGATGACCTTATATCCTTACTTATGACCCCTTTTTCATCTCACTAGTTGTCTCAATCCTCTTCATCTAATTATAGGTACACATTAGGCTCTAAAGGGTTCTATAGCCTATCGTGATCATTATTAGGGAAATAAAAGTGATCATGGCCTTATTTGGATTCTCATAATCCATTTAATCATTTTATATTCATTTCATCCTCTCTATATACACTTTGAATTGATGCACTTGAACTCTCCCAATCTTAACAATGGAACCTACTCTTAGACTCTATTATAGGTGTTCACTGCCTAATAGGGGTTTGATCATGATGTTTGGAGACTCATTGAGGTAAAAATATACATGTTTTATTACCTTAAGATAAAATTATATGTATAAACACCATCATAACACATGGCCCAAGTCACTTTCTACCCTATCTCAGTCAATAATGCTAGTTGTAGGTGTGTGTACAGGGTGGTGTATGGACTGGGTGAGCATATTAGGATCTAGATCATTGTATATCAACCTAAGCCTAATGAAAGTCATGTTCATTATTATATAATAAACTCCATGATACCATCCAAACATAATAGTATGCCTTGGTTTCTTTCTATAATACCAATGGTCATTTAAGGCTTAAACATGTAAAAGTCATTGTTTGATTTTAGTGGCTTCATAGGTAACTTTAGGTTTTCAAATGTCTATCCTCCACTCACCATTTGACCTTAAAAATTTGAAAGGTAATTTAATATGATATATGTTATAATTATCATATATTATATGCTTTTTAAAATATTTTATACTATGTTATATGATTTTCTCAAAACTCCTTTGGACCTCTATTTTCCATTTTTAGGGACTGAAGCTCTAAACTCAGTCATCATCCCTTAAACATGGTTTTAAATTCTAATAACCAATATTATCCCTTTAAAGTGTCATTAATAATCTATAATTATTATTATTAATTTAATAAATTATTCAACACATGCTTAAGCGTTCCAAATTGGCCTTAAAACTCTCTACCAAGTCACCTATAGATGATGATTTTCACAATACAGTTAATGAAAATGAGGATGAACATTAGGAAGGGAATATTGATATTCACTAGTCTTTGGTCGTTTTATTTCCTTAAAAACACAAAACCATGATCATTAAATACTTTTAAAAATATTCAAAACTTTATACTAGTTCTTTATTGCTCTATTTTAGGTGTTAATGGAGTCATATACAGGGAACAAGTATGATAATGTAGGGAATAAGCATTTTTGGGGCCTTATGAATATGCCAAAACTCTTTAAAATTCTCCAAAAGCTTTATTTTCATAATTTAATATTTTATAAAATTTAAATATCCTTGAGTCAATGTGATTCTCCTTTGAAACTGCCTATATATGCACACTTCAATGGTAGACCATGTGTATGTGTAGTCCATGCATGCAAACTATGAAAATTGCTTGGAATATGCACTTTAAATGACATGAAATAATTTTAAAACTTTGTTAATATGAGTAATTATATATAAAAACCCATAGAATACATTTTTAAAACATGAAAATCAAAAAATAATGGAAAACTACCAATCAACAAAGAATAGACTAGTCTACAAACTTGTGGTGAATTTCCCATCAAATCAACTTGAAATTTGAAAATAAACATTAGGAATATTATATAATAATTTTAAATTATCTATAGACAAACTAAATAATAGGTTCATATGAAATTTCTCAAACCAAGGCAAAACCTGGAGGGTTCATAGATTGATAGGTAGATTTCCACAGTCAACTTCAAATGAATGGTTCATAAATAAAAGTTGATAATTATAAAATGTATATCTATGAAAATTAATGTATTTAATTTTAAAATTACCTCTTAAAATAATTCTACTTTAAACTCTTTCTACTAACCATACCAAGTATAAACTTACAAGTCACTTTTGTGTGTCTAAAAAGGTGAAAAGGAAGCAAGATGGTTTTGAGAAGGAAATGACATATCAAGATCAAAGAAAACATGGATATTAGTTTTTGGAATCTGAAGAGTCATAATTCCACCTTTTCCAAGTGGCATACTTCCCAAAGAGGCCGTACAAGTGCCATTTTCTCTTTTTTTAACAAAAAACTGCCTTTCTCTAAACAACCTACAATATTTTCAATAATTTCAGTTATATAATACTTATAATGGCATATGGAGCATGAAATCATGTTTTTAAACTTTCACATTTTCCAATAAACCCATATAAACAATTAAATGCACTATTTTGACCCCTCAAATGACCCAAAAATGATATAAGGACATAGAAACTAATTGACCAAAGCTAATGTAACATTATTTGACATCAATTAAAATATAAAAAACCTCATGAAAATTTATTATACCCCCTTATAGACCTAAAAAGTCAATTTTTTTACTAGGGGTGCCCTAATTTGACTTCAAAGTCAAATTTGGTCAACAAATTGGTGACTCATAGGGGTAGTATGCCTACTATACTAACTAGAAGAGTAGACTTATTAATCCATTGGGTTTAGGATTCATCTATGGACTAAGAAAAACAATAATTTTTTTACCATTGACCACAAACCTCTGATCAAGGCAAGACACTAATGACTACGTCAACCACATAAAACAAAGGACACACAAAAGTAAACACACAAGACACACACATGTGCTCCAAACACTTAGGGGAATTAGGAAACAACCTATTGTTCACAAATATCAACTAGACATGCCTCCTTTCCTAGATCAAAAGTTAAAAAATTTAAATTTTCCTCATAGTGAGATGAAACATAGTGCCAAACATGATTCTCTCTGGATTGAATGCTTTGTGGATCAGACCTCTTCCTTGGCACTTCACTTGATCTGATCTAAAGTAGATCATTCTTAAATAGGTCTCCAATGAATACATATTACTCTTTAACATGTTCACATACTTCATATTATTTCCCACTCTTCATCTCATGATCAACTTGTATATCCTTAGTAGGCATGGCTTCAAGAGGAGTGGTTTCATGTTCCTTATAAAATTGAGGCCAATAGGAGCTTATTCCATCTTTCAAGACTTGATACGTTCTTTCCAAATGTTTGAGAATATGATATCTAATATTTATGACTTTAAACATGTCATCATGAAATGTGTATGCTTCTTGAAAGGATAGATTTTAAAGATTGCTTTCCCTTTGTATACTTACCTGAGTACCAATGTTGCCTTCTCCATCTTTGACCAACTCATAGCCTCTTTGAAGAGGAGTATAGCCCGATTCAATGACTTCAAACAAGTCATTTGAAAGATGATTAATAACTTGTCATTGGCTATCCATGGTATCTTGTAAAGTGAGAAAAGATTTAATGATCATTTCTTACCCTTTGAAAAAACAAAGACATCCTTCCTCATCAACCCAATCTGAAATCTCCACACAAGAAGTCACCTTTTCTTCATCTTTGATCATATCATCTTCAATTGATAATTCATCTATCTTTATCTCATGAGACTCTCTCAAGACTGTCACTTCTTGAGGGATGACTCGAAAGTGTTCTCCCTTCTTGATAGCACATTCCACTTCAAATATGGAGGCAAAATCTTGTGAATTTCCCTTTTGCTCACCAAAGGGAGACCCTGTGGTGATTTTTTACTCATAAACACTCATGAGGCCTTCTTTATCAACCATGAATTGATCATGTTCCTCTTCATTTCCTCTCTCAAGATAGGTTCTTCAACACAAAGAAAATAGTATTCATCATAAACCAAGGAAAGAGATTCAACACAATAACTTACCTTCTCTTCATCACTTAATACCTCTAGAGGGATTTAAAATTGAACTTTAGCTATCATAATCTGATCTCTTTTATCAAGGGTTACAATATCTTCAACCTCCTTCATGGTGATGTCAAGACATGGCATATTGAAATCATGTGATCTAGCCCAATGAGCCTACCAAGGAGGTAGGTTTTGTTCAATCAAGAGTTCTCTTTCTTTATCAACTAGCTAATCCTTATTCAGTTCACATACCTAGTTGGTGGATGTGGCACATAAAACTCCAAATCAGATTGAGAATACAAGGTATGAGGCTCTTTGTGAAGCTCTTAAGGGAGGGGAAATGGGATGTGTTTAGGCATAGGATCTTCTCTTTGGTCTAAACTTTCCATCACACCTTGACTTAGTATCTTCATCTTTGTCTCTAGCTCTTCTATTTGCTTAGTTAAATTCTCTCTTGAAACTCATAGGATTCATCATGAGGATAAGGAGTGCATGAGGGCTACCATATAATTTAAGAAGCTTCTTGAGGAAGGGTGGGAGGGGTTTACAAAGGATCAACTCCATCTTCCACCTCACACTCTTAGGCAATGCTTCAATCTTATTTCTTACCCCATTAATCTACTATCTTTCTCTAACTTAGGACATTAGGATTAGATGTCTATTCAATTTCACACTCTTGGTCAAGACTTTTCTCCTCCTTCTTTCCACATGATTCCACTATCTTACTCCAACTTGGGATGATATGATTAGAAATATTTGTTTGAAGTGGTGGGGATGCAATGTGAGAGGGAAATTAGGGTTTTAAATCCTCTTCCTTTACTACCAACATGGACTATTTCATGTACATGTTATCCAACTCAATTTGCCTATCAAGGTTTCCTTCCAACACAAGGTTCCTCTTCTCAGCTCTTTCCTCCACTTGATTTGGAAAAGGATGGCCTTGATAAGGTTTATTGGGCTCATGAGTGGGAGCCATGTAGAACTGATAAAAACTTTATAGAAGTGGAAAAAAATTCTAATAGGTTTGGTGAGGCTGTCTACTTCTAGCCTATCCTCTAAGGAAGAGATTAAACTACTCGCATCTAGCATCTCACTTGTAAGACTTTTTCAATTGGCTCTCTTAATAGGTGGCCACTCCCTCTTGACTAAATATAATAAATTTATCACTTGATATATGGAATTATTAGGAATATTTTGGCCATATCCCCTAAGAGTATCAAGCTCCAACATATATCTCTCATAGTCCAAGAGTGTCTTCTTAAAGGTGGAAATGGGTTGGCTTGAGGAGTGGCTACGTTGACTAGGAGCAAGACATGTAAAATGATGACTATATGATAGGTAATAATGATGTATGGGTTGGATATGATCATATTGAGGCTGAAAATAACCATATTGGGGCTGATATACTTCATGATATGGTTGGTTAATAACTTGCTCATATTGATAAGGAATGCCATAAGCATGGAAGGTATCACCAACTTGTGTGAAGCTGTAATCAACACCAAGGTCAGCCATGAAACTTCATTAGTAAAAAATAACACAAAATAACATGTTACCAACAATATTCAAAGGAGCACTTGGGTTTATTGACCAACTAATATAGCTTTAGAGTCGCCATTGATGTTTGAATAAATACCTCCAAAGGTTGATGTGTTGAAGGACAACACCAAAAATCCTCCAAATCTTGGAATAAGATTCCCACCAGGTGTGCCAAATACTATGGTAACTTAGATTTATACCCTTTGAGGAGATTAAAATATCTCCTAATTTAAGTGGCATAATGAAATCACCTCTAGGCTTGTGGGCATCCTAAGGAATGATGTGAGTCTCTAGATAGGGCTAGCTCCCTTGATGTACAACTTACAATTGTAACTAATAATAACTTGCGGGTTCAAAAGGGAGAAATATAAATAATAATATAATAATATAATGGAGGTAATAGACCAAATTGACTAGTGATTTCCAACCATATGTATGCTACACTTGAGACCAAAAAACTAACCAAAACATACACTTTTCCAATCTAAATCTTCTTGCATCAATGTTACATTATGAGGTTATGGAAGAATTTCTTAGGATAGGAGGACTAGAAAAGAGGCCTTGAATGGAACTAATGAAAATAAAAACTCACTCAAACATGGAAATCTCTTGGACCACTTCACATGCCCTGCAAGAAGAAGATGCAAATAGGTGAAAGCATGTGACAACTTACTAAGGAATTCATAGTCTTCACTAAGAAAACTAAAAATTCAAGTAAATAAAACTATTAAAAGTAATTTAAGAGATAAAAATTAGTCATTTTATTGATCAAAATGTATATAAATGATCAAGGCTTCACCATACTTAGGTGGAACATAGAATACAATGGCCAAAATGGCTAGTTCTTATAACACTTGAGAGAGGGAGAAGAAGAGAGAAGTTCAAGGGTCACAAGGACACATGTCAAGTTGATAAAAGGATTTACTTGTGAATGTGAAAATTTTATGTGACTAACCATGCCATATATGTAAGGATAAGTGTCAATTCAATGCATAAACATCATGAAAAGTGGCACAAAACTCCTCATTTTGAACATAAAAACTACCTTCATGATTTCTTCTTTTTTAACATTCAATAACTGATTGGGAATAGGTCTGATTATTGTAATGAAATTTAGGGACATTATAAATATCTCTCCATTCATTGGGTTCATTTGTGTTCCTCTAGAAACCTCTCAAAAGGAGCCACTATCATCTGTAGTCTTAAAAGAACTCCTTTCATGCACCCTGCACACTTGGATTCCAAAAAGGCATCATTTAACCCTAAACATACATGGGATGGAGTGAATGAATTTTTTTAAAACCCTTCATGTCCTTATAATAATTAGGCACACCTTAAAATCACCCCACTTGAAGTTTTCCATCTTCTTCACTAGCTTGTCCATTATGCCAGATTTGACTGGATGAGTTGAATCACCTAGTTGGGTCACTTAGATTTTGTTTCAAGACATTAAATTAATATTAGGATATATTAAAAGTATCATTATTCTCTCTAAACTTTGTTTCATCTCTTTAATTATCTTGTAGCCTATAAAACACAAAAAAATGGTAAAGAAAACCCTATTTTATACCCTATCCGTATAGGTCCATACAAAAAAAGTACGGGGAGAATATTATGGAAGTCCTCTAAAAGGTAAAATAACTATTATATTTAAAAAATCTCATTATATTAGCCATCCAACTCCATCTTCCCAAACTGATCTCTGGAACGGTTTTGTAATGGTTTTAAGTGCATTTTACTCTTAAGGTTGGTTCATAAAGGTTTCACATCCAACCTTCCAAAAAATTCCATAATTTAATTTTTCAAGACCCCTGTTAGCTTTCCTAAACTTCTTATATTCCCATGAAAGACCTCATGAAATATATGAGTGTCCAAAATTCTCCTATCAAGCTTTTTCCTCCCTTTCCATAGGCCTGATATTGCTTCAGGGAATAAAAATGGATTCTTGATGGTTATTATACTTTTAAAAAGATTAAAAATATCTAATACCATCCTAAGAACATTATTAAATATTTTGAAAATCATATCTAAGGATAAAAGTGTGAAAGACCTCCTCTTCTAACACTAGGCTTCAACCGTGACTTTAGGTCTAACTACAACTTCAAGGGTTTAGAGAATCTTTATGAGTTTATTTTAATTTAAATATATCAAAAACCTCCTAAAATTAACCCATATACATGTGAAAACCAATTGGAGAGTTAATTTATGAATAGAGTTGAGACTGACCCTTTATTCAGACTCTAGGCTAAAACCTGCCTAGTAGGGTTGACTACAACCTTGACCTTTTAGACAATTTTACTTGGTCCCCTATTCTTGTGAATTTTTTAAAATATTTTTTTAGGCTAATTTAAACTCCATAAACCTTATATAAATTCCAACTAACCTTTGTTTCACTCCTTTTTCCTCATTCCTGAAGACTACAAGTTTCAAGCACCAAGGGAAGTATCCCCTATCTAAGATAAAATAGGGGGTAATTACCCCATTTTTATATGAAAAACAATAATTTTAGAGGATAATCCAAATTTTAAGGATTATTTTTATTAAATTTCAGCTCCTGGTCAAGTTTGTAAGCCTTTCAACTTCATCAAAACCTCAAACAAACTTGTAAGAAGAACATTGTCTGTAGGGTTTATGTAAATGGACTGCATGTTATAGGTTTGGACTCCTTTATTAATTTATTTTCATGTTAATATAACTCTATAAAATTCCATGGTCCCTATGTATATGGATCCATCCTCTATTCCCTATTCCAAGCTTCCATTTTAGGTTTCAAAAACCTTCAATACCAGTCATATAGTTGACTATGTTTTGTGTGTTTTCTCCCTAACAATGGATTTTTTATTTGTTGATGGAACCTTGGGGTTAATTATATAATGATTGAAAATATTATAAAGTTTTTTATGACCACAAAAAATCATATTAATTATCACACAAATCATACCTTAGCTCACCAGCTACCTACAACCTATTGTAATTGACTGTGTTGAGGATAAATGGACCCTATCTGTAGATACTGTAGATGTTTATAAGTTTGAAATCTAAATAAATTATGGTTGGATGAATTATAAAATAATCATGGGAAATACATGATGATATACCATATATTGGTTCATCTTATATGTTTTTATATTCATAAAATGAGCCTTTTTCTACTTGATTATACCCTACTTGAAAAGACCCCTATAGGTGCATACTTAGCATGAGTTAGACCTTCTAGATGTTGCATAGGAATCAATAATTATTTAAAAGATCATGAGTACATGTTTGAGATCCATTTTTTTACTTTTTATAACCTTGTATCCTCACTTAGGACCCTTTTTTCATCTCACTATTTGTCTCAGTCCTCATCATCTAACTGTAGGTACCCCTTGGGATCCAAAGGGTTCTATAGGCTATCATGATCATTATTAGGGATCATCAAAGTGATCATGGCCTTAATTATATACTAATAATCAATTTAATTATGTTATATTCCTATCATACTCTATATATGAACTTTGAATTGACCCACTTGCACTCTCCCAATCTTGACAGTGGAACATGCTCTTGGATCCTAATGTAGTTGCTCACTACCTAATAACGGTTTGATCATGATGTTTGGAGACTCATTGACATAAAAATATACAAATTTTATCACCTTTATATAACCTTTTATGGATAAACACCATCATAACACATGCCCAAGTCACTGTCTACATTGTCTCAATCAACAATGTTGGTTGTAGGTGTGTGTACAGGGTTGTGTATAGGCTGGGTGAGAATATGAGGATCTAGAGCATTGTATATCAACCTAAACCTGATTAAAATCATGTTTATTAGTGTATATTACACTCCATGAGACCATACAAACATAATATTATGCCTTGGTTGTTTATTATAATACCAATGGTCATTTAAGGCTCAAACATGTAAAATTCGCTATTTGATTTTAGTGGCTTCATAGGCAACTTTAGGTCTTCAAATGTCTATCCTCCACTCACCCTCTAACCTTGAAAATTTGAAAGGTAATTTCCTATGCTATAAAATATAATATATTATATTATTTTAAAAATCTTTTCTACTATGTTATATGATATTCTCAAAACTCCTTTGGATCTCTATTTTCCATTTTTAAGGACTGGAGATCTAAATTAAATCATCATCCCTTGAACATAGTTTTCAATTACAATAACCAAAATTAGCCCTTAAAAGTTTCAATAATAATCTATCCTCATTATTAGGACTTTATTAGAGGATTCAAAACATGCTTAAGGACTCCAAATTGGCCTTAAAACTCTCTATCAAGTCACCTGTTGATGATGATTTTCATAGTACAGTCAATGAAAATGAGGATGAATAGTAGGAAGGGAATACTAATCTTCACTAGTATTTTGACCTTTTCAAGACTTAAAAACACAAATCCATGATCATGAAAAAATTAAAACAATATTTAAAACTCTATCCTAGTTCTTTCTTACTCTGGTGTAGGTGTTAATAGAGCCATATATAGGCAACAAATATGATATTATAGGGAATAAGCATTTTTTGGCCTTATGAATATAACAAAACTCTTTATAATTGTATAAAAAATTACTTTTAATAATGTAAGATTTGATAAAATTTAAAAATCCTTGATTTAATGTGATTCTCCTTTGCAAACACCTGTATATGCACACTCCAATGGTAGACCATGTGTATGCGTAGTCCATGCATGCAAACTATGAATATTACTTATAATATGCACTTGAAATGACATTAGATCATTTTACCACATTGGGAACATGAGGAATGATATATCACATTTTTAAAGCATGAAAATTAGAAAATAATGGAAAACTACCAATCAACATAGAATAGACCAGTCTACAAACCTAAGGTTAATTACCCATAAAATCAAATTGAAAATTTAAAATAATCATGGGAAAAATTATAGGAAGAAGTAAAAATTATCTATCATCAAACTTAGTAATTGGTTCATATGGAATTGATCAAACCAAGGCAAAACCTGGAGGGTGCACAGATTGATAGTTAGATTTACATAGTCAAATTCAAATGAATTTTTCCTAAAACACAATTTATAATTATAAAAATTATTGATAATAAAACTAAGGTTTATAAGTGTGAAAAAGGGTCCCAAAATAATTCTATTTGAAACTCTTTTTACTGACCGTACCAAGTATAAACCTATAAGTCACTTTTGTGTGTCTAGAAATGTGAAAAGGAAGCAAAATGGTTTTGAGAAATAAATGACATCTCCAAATAAAATAAAATAAAATGTGTATATTAGTGTGGGGAATCTGAAGAGTCACAATTCCACCTTTTCCAAGTGGCATACTTCCCAAGGAGGTCGTATAAGTGCCATTTTCTCAAATTTTGCCAAAAAAACTACCTTTTCTCTAAAACACCTAAAATAATTTTAGTAGTGTTAGTTATCTAAGAATTATAATGACACATGGGGCATTAAATCATATTTTTAAACTTTCAAATTTCCTAATAAACCCATATAAAACATTAAATGCACTATTTTGACCCCTCAAATGACCCAAAAAGGATATAAGGACATAAAAACTAATTGACTAAATATAATATAACATTAGTTAAAATTAATTAACATATAAAAAACCTCATGAGAATATATTATACCCCATTATAGACCTAAAAAGTCAAGTTTTTCACTATGGGTACCCCAATTTGACTTAAAAGTCAAATTTGGTCAATGGGATCCTAGGAAGGAAGAAGCTGAAGGAAGAACCATGTATGGCATTAAACAAGCCTAAGGAAAAAAGGGTTTACTTATCTAAAATGAGAAAACATGTATTTTTCTCCACAACATGATTTTTCTAATTGGTGTTCCCATGTTCATTTTAGGCTTTGAAAAAAAGTCTTGACTTAATATGCATTGTAGATTAGATAGCGTATGCTTGAACATGTATCACTGATATCTAGGAATGTGATCAATATTTAGATTGGGAAAATGTACTAAATTTTCAACTATGCCCTTAAATTATCATATTTATTCATCTAATCAAATGCACATCATCATATTGTAATCTATGAGATTGAGCATGATTTAATCCCTTTGATCTTGCATCATTAGATCTTGCTAGGCCGAATCAATGCATGCCATTATTTTTAGATTTAAAGGATCAGATGCCTTTAGTTTTTCAATACTTTGTCTAATGTGATTTCAATGCATGTCATCATTACATTCACTTTAGGTTTAGTTTGAAAACTTTGACTTAATGCACCTTATCGATCAAAAGGTGTATGCTTAACCATGTATTATCGATCGATGAGAAAATTCTAGAGCCTTATCATGCATCACAAACTTGACCTTTTGAATTTTAATTCACACTATCTGATCTTCATTTCCCAATAAAATGTCGGATGTTAATTTCAATCTATTAGGTCAAAATGTGATTGGTGCCTACAGATAGTGAAAAATAAAACTAAGAAATAATAAAAGACTTAGGCTATAATATTAGTCTAGTGTTTTGATTTGTATTAATAAATATGAATTAATACCTTGGGATAAAGTTTTTACTAAGCTTGAAATTAAATGGGGATTTTTTAAATAAAAAGGACCATGTGTTAGTTGATACCATGATGAATATAGGCTAAAGGATCCTGGGACCTAAAAGGGACCAAACATAGATTTTTAGACTAGGGTTTGGTCATGTAAATAAACATGACCAGGATTTAGTATAAAATTTTAACTAAGTCCATGGAATTTTAAAATGATCTCATGTAAATATGTTCCCACCAATTTTAAATTCAAATGGGAAGACTTGGGCTAAGGTAATTAGAAATAGGGTTTCAGGGTGATCAAAATGAAGTCAACTTGGCCTTTAAAAAACCAAAGGCTAGTAAAAGACCAATATTGACATTAAATCATGAAACCCAAACATATTACATTTTCAATGGGGTTCCATCAAACCTACAAATATAAAACTCATAAATATAATGTTAATAAATTAAGATAAGACCTAAACCACAATCATGCATAAATATGCCAATCAAACTAGGTGTGGATGATCTTCATATGAAGGTAATGTGAAAACATACTAGTAACACTGTAATGAAGTGAATTTCCATGGAAATATGTTTTAAAATTTAGAGATTATGGTTTACACTTACAACTTGGTTATTCTTTCCACTTGATCAAGCAACATTGTTAGGACCTAATCATGGTTAAAATAAGCGTCACACATGTAAAATTAGGATCAAATATCAAAACCTAGTCATGTTATGCATGTGATTTTATTCCACTTACTATTTTCCATGATATTTATAGATAAAATTCTAGACTTCATGTCTTTAACCATTGACATTGATTTAAAATATGTTTGAATATTCATTAAGAACCATGTTTTTTATTTAGGGAAGGCTTGGGCATTTCTTTGCTTCTAGCCAAGCATCGATAGACCTAATAGAGATGCCTTTGGCTCCATTCAAGGCATTTCTCCACTACCATCCAGGTGTCCATAACCATGATAGAGATTACCCAAATCACCTTTACTTAAAAAATTCCTTTTGAAATTTGTAATGAGCTCTTATTTTGTACTTTTTATAGACCATTTTCAGCTTTTTGGAAAAGGTTAGGAACTAAGTTAGCCAAGGTTTAGGATTTTTTCAAGTGTTTTATCTTTAGGAAATCATCCTTGGTCACAAAATTTACCCCGAGCAATGATTTTTGTTTGAGTACAAGCATGACTAGGCTTCAATAATTTAAACTTTCATCCTGCATATGTAAACCTTATTAGAATCAAGCTTAGGTTAGAGCAAAGTTCAAGATTTTAGAGAATTATTAGTCTATTCATTTGTCTTTACCAATCTCCCTAAAATTAAAAACATCAACCTCACATTTCAAACCCATAGTCCTTTTACACCTGCACTCCCAAATTTAGAAGTCCCATTTTGAGTGACTGGATGAAACTCGAGTTGAGGACTATCTTGAAAAGACTTATTGAGAGCAAAGAACAACAAAAGAGAAGGAAAATTAATAATATATAGGTTATATATACAAAAAAGGGATAGGAAAGGAAGAACAATAAATAAACAAACCAAATCCCTACACTAACCCAAAAAGAGTCTACCTTCAGGATCAAATGGAAGATTACTTAATTTACCATATAACCTTGAAACATGGTTTCTTCCACTCATTGTTTCCTTATCATGGACAAGAGTACTTGTACACTTGTGTCTCTATGCCTAGTATAGCTTGACTTCACACCTCTAATTATCCTTTAAACCCATGATCTAACATGGACGATTAATCTCTATCTGGCTACTCAAATTCCATTAGCTATCCATTATGGCTTAAATTTGACATCCACATGCCTGTCAGTTGACATCCACATGAACATATTTAATGGGTGAAAAACTATCAAATTTTATCCCCAATTAACATTTATCATGGCCTAAATTTTATGTTGTCATGCCCATCATTTGACATCTGTAGGACCATCAATGATGTCTACATGATCATCAGATTTAAGCCCTTGATAGCTAATTATTGTGGCTTAAATTTAACTTCTGCATGCCCATCATTTTCTATTCATATGAATGTCAATGAAATCCATATGACTATCAAATTTAACCCCTAATAGATGATCATAGAGTCTAATTTTGACTTTCACATGATCGTCATTGATATCCACATGACCATCACATTGCTTGGATGAATTTCATTAGTACTTTATCTTCAACATCATTTCTTTGAGACTTTTGTCTTCATTCAAACCTTAGGTCCTTGACATTAATGATTTTCAAAATTCTATGGACAAAATCTTTGAAAGCTTAAATTTTAATTTTTTTGAACAAAATGTCTAAATATTTTGACTTTTCAAATAAAATTTTCGAAGGCCTAATCTTTGAAATGATTCAAAAAAAAATCCCAATTAATTGAGTCGCACAAAAATTCTAAAGAATTAGTATTAAAAATCAACTTGTAAAAAGTTTAAACAATCTAAAATCTACATTTTTCTTGAAGGAATTAGAGTTAGATTTTCTATCGAAGAAGTTGGACCTATGCACTTTTCCTAAAGGGTAAGTGCCCTTTGAATTTTTTGAAAGTGCCATTTAGAATTTTTCTTGAAATCTCTTGAAATTTTCCTTTAGACTTATTGAAAGTGTCCTTCAAGGGAAACATACCCAAAATAAATGATCCTTTGGGGATTTTACAAAGGCAAAATTACCCTTCAAAAAAATTGCAAGGGAAAAATACCCAAAAGAAATAACCCTTAGGGCTTTTTGTGCAAAATAAATGATCAAAAGAATAATCCTTTAGACTTTTTGTAAACATTTTGGTCAAAATAAATAAATCCTTATGATTTACTTGAAATAATGGAAATAGCCTTTTGGGATTTTTGTGTAGACAAAATACCCAAAGGAAATAACCCTTTAGGCTTTTTGTGTGAACAAAAATTTCAAAATAATATGGCCTTAAGACAATTTGGGCAAACACTTTTCCCAAAGTACTCTTTTCCAAAATTACTCTAAAGACTTTATACCAAGTAAATATCAAATTAACATAAGGAAATCCCTAATGCAACATGCCTAAAGGAAATACACTAAGCAAAGACCAAGTTAAATCATATATCCACTTTAACATGAACTTGACCTTTCAAAGGAACACTTTGAAAACATGAATTTGGGCTAAGGACTTAAAAATTTACATTTGACAAGGGGCCAATTTCTTCATTAAAATTTTGGGCACTAACACTGGCTCTTACTCAAGGATGTATACCCCTTATGGGTGTCTAAAGAACCCCATAATGTAATACTAGGTACCAATCCATTGGGTCATAGAGTCAAGATGCAAAAACTTTTAGCAACACTCATGAAAGATCTATAAAACATGGAAAACTTAACAAAAACAAATCAAGTGGATCTGAAAATGAACATAAAATAAGAACAAAAAAGGAACTATACAAACAAGGCCCAAGGAAAAGGGGTGACAAAACAATAGGATAAAGTAATAAAACACTATAAAATATGGTACACATGTTAAGGACTTAATAAAATAATTATTTCAGATGTCTACCATTGACTGGTAGCTCCATTATTTCACCATCCAAATCTCTCAAGGAAAAATTATGCTCCCTAATTGGAATTTAATGGAATAGGGACCCATCCACAAGGCATCAAATTTGCTATGATTTTTTTTACTCATGCCTACTATCCCAAAGTAGAACTAGATCACCTACTTGGAAGGTTCTTGGAGTGACCTTCCTATCAAATAGCTTCTTCAACTTTTATTTGAAATTGAGGTGTCTTTCATGAGCTTGTCTTCAAATTTTATCAAGCTTAATAATTTTTTTCATCCTTCTTTCATAATGGTTGATCTATTTATCATCCCCTAGATGTTACATGACATGATAGGTGGACAACTATAAATTCATAAGTAAAATTTCTTGATCTATATAAACAAGGTCAAAAGGGTTTGTACAAGTAGCTCTCTTAGGCATAATCCTATCAGCCCATAAGGCAAAGTTAAATTGTTCACCCCACTTCTTATTTTCCTCCAATGTTCATCTGATGATCTTGAGCAATTTTTTGTTACTTGATTCTACTTGCCCATTTCCTTAAGGATTGTAATTGTAAACATAGGTAAATTCAATCCCATAGTCTTTGCACAATAACACCAAAGACTTGTCTTTGAATCTCATAGCATTATCAAAAATTATCTTGATAGGCACACCAAATCTACAAATAATCTGATTTAGAAAAAAATTATTACTACCTATTGTGTTACCTTTTTTGTAGGAAAAGCCTCAACCCATTTTGTGAAGCAATCAGTTGCAACTATTATCTATCTATGTCTAGTATTTGATGAATCAAAAGTTTCTTCAATGAAATACATTCCTCATTACCTAAAGAGGCCTTAAATCATCATATTCTACAAAGGAAGAGAGCTTGAAGCTTTCATCCTTCCAATAAAGCACTGGCATTTTTCACATTTTTTGATTATATGAGAAACATATTTAAATAGCGATGGCCACTAATAACTAGCTCTCAAAATTTTATGAGATATAACATTAGGTGAAAAATAGCCACCATATACTCCACTATGTAAGTCTTTGATCAGGTTAGTATTTTGTTCTTATATCATACATCTTAGAAAAACCCCATCTGGATTCTTCCATACTAGTCCATTCCCAGTCAAGATGTATTTTTAGGATACAAGATTAAGAGTTATTCTTTGATTCTTATCCAAGTTAAGAGGATAATTCATATTTTTTAAGTATTAAACAATATCTTTATACCATAGATACATGGTAAATTCATTCAAAGGATCATCAACAATTAAAATGATAGTGTTTACTTCAACAAATTACAAATTGGTCTTAGCTATAAGCTTCAATAGACCCATCCCTCTTTCTAACTTGGTGGTCTAAATATCCATGTCACACTCTTGTAAATTATTGACCCACCTACATCTCTTGTTGGATACTTTAGTTTGAGTTAAAATATCCTTCACCATGGTGTGTGGGATGTAGGTAATAATCTTTAAACTCAAAATAAATGGCCTAATTGTTTTAACAACCTTCAAAAGAGTTAAATATTTTATTTCCATGATAGTATAGTTTATTTTAGAACCTTACATAGCTTTTATAAATAAATCTATGATCTACTCATGACCATCTTCATTATTTTTAAGAGAACAATAGCAATATTATTATATGATGCAAAAGAGAATACCTAGTACAAATTTGTGTAATCAGGGCTAGCCAAACTAGGAGTAGAATTTAAATCTCCTTTAATGTCATTAAATTCTTGCACATCCTTCTCCTCCCACCTGATGGTCTGGTTCTTCTTTAGCATGGAAGTAATAGGCAAAGTCATCTCTACAAATTTGGACACAAACTTCCTTATAAAGTTAATTTGTCCAAAGAAAGACTAAATTCATTTCTTGACTATGAGATTGGCATGGATTTGAACATTTTGATATCAATCATGACACCATATTTAGACACTATATGTCCCAACAACTTGGCCTTTTGTACTCTAAAGTGGTACTCCTTCAAATTAAGTGAAATTCCAAACTCTCTAGTTCTAATCAACACTTTTTCTAGATTCTCCAAATGCTCTTCTCTAGTCTTCGAGTACATATTAATGTTGTCCTAATACATATCAATGAACTGGTTAATTATCCCTATAAAATTAATGTCCATAGTTCACTATAACATTATACCAACATTCATCAACCTAAAAGGCATCCTTATATATACATACATGCCCTAAGGTGTAGTGAATGCAGTCTTGGACCTCTCAGATTCCTTCACCACAACTTAGTTGTACCCTGAGAAGTTGTCTAAAGTGGACAACATCTCTGATCTAGTAACACTTTGCAGTAGGTTATCGATATTAAGTAGGGTATAATTATCTTTTAAATAAGCTTTATTCAAATTATATAAATCCATGCACAAACAGATGTCATCATTATTTTCTCTCATACGGACTAAATTTTTAGCCCATGATGAATACCTGATAGGCTAAATTATTCCACCATACCTCAGCTTCTTTAACTCATCCCACATCTTGGTGGCCAAGATAGGGTTAACAATGCTTTGTTTATGCCTAAAAATATTGCTATCAGGCTACAATGGGATGATGTGATAGAAAAAATACTCCTTATACACTTTCAGCTCATAATAGGACCATGTTAGGCAATCTTAGTACTTCTTTAGTAGTTGCATATAAGATTTCTTCTCAGTTGCACTTAAGTGATTACCTATAAAACCTTTCTTGGATTCTCATGAGAACCAAAATTACACTCAATCACATATTTTGAGATGAATGAGTCCCTTTATTTGATTCTATTTGATCCATCAAAAATATGCTTCTAAATTTACCAATACCCTTGGGAACATGTTTATCTTCAGCTGAATAACATCCTTCCCAAACAAGGTTTCATTTCCATCACAAACCTAAACCATAGATTCTAGGTATATGAGATGATCATGGAACTTAGATTCATAATTTATAAACCTCTTAATATGATCATCATAATCAAATACCTACCAATAATGAATATTTTCTAGGATTAAAGGCCTAACAATCACCTCCACTTGGTACTAACAATGAGGGATTGTATTTGCAATATCAAATTGATCACCTCACCCTACAAGTCTATAAACTTATTGGTTGAAACTTCTATCATGATAAAAAATGTTTAATAAATCAAAGAATTGAATTAAATCCCAAATAACATTCATATATTATTTCAACCCTTTATTTTTTATGGCAAAAGCATTGTGGATGTTTTTCACCACTAGCTCAGAATTACCCTTGATAATCAATATTTTAATTCCATACTCGTGAGTAATACCTAAACTAGGAAAGAGTGCCTCATATTCATTAGTATTTTTAGTGAACTAAAAATATCACTAAAAAAAACATGAAACATTTACCATTGGGGGTATAGAAAATAACCCTAGCTTCATTTCCAAGATTGAAGGAAGCCCTATCAAAGTACATCTTCCAAACTACACTTTCTTTGTCAGGTTCAACATCAAGAGTAGAAATTTATTTATTAATATCAATATTCCCAACTAAGCTACCATGCTCAACATCTACGTACATCACTTCATCAAGAGCATGTTTTGGATCTTCAATTACATGCAACATCTTCAACTCTCTATAAAGCTTGACCATCTTACCCTATAAAGGAAGGGTGATGTAGCAAAGGTATATTTTTACACTTACACCCATGTTATCATCCTACTTTCATGATAACAACATCCCATACTTAGGTTTGTAGTCTACAACCACCATGTCCATATTTAAATACTTGCCTAGATGCACTACTAACCCCTTTACTTGTGTAACAACTAGAACTTCCCATGAGTCCATGGCATAGCAATTATCAAATACTAATGTAATCTTCACCCTGAGCTCATTTAGGACACTTAAAGGCATCACATTATAATAATCACTAGAATCAAACATATAATTATGAATAATCAAACCATTGATTAGCAGGGTTTTTTAAAAAGGATCCATATTCAGTTGACTTTCTACAAGTGTAATCCCCAAATACACTACAAGAACTGGTTCAAAAATCTCTTATGATTCTTTATCACTTTTTAGGGGAATTTTGGGGTAGCTCAACTTTGTTTGCATCTAAATTCTCACCAAATTTCACATATTCAAATGCTCTCTTCTTATGTTTAGGTATTCTTAATAATTCAACAAGTGGCACAGTGATTTTCAATTAGCTCAACACCTGGGCCATGTCACATATGTTTACTAAGGAATAGGATTATTTAGTGGAAGGGTGACAACATCTTTAGTTGTAATATAGTCATATAAGCTCTAAAGTGGAGTAGGCTAGGATGAATTTGTATATTTAACGAAAACCTTCAAAGACAAATTAGTCTTTGCATCATTTTCACTTTTAGGGATACTAGATAACATGGGTACTCTATTCTTTACTGGAGCATCTCTTAGCTTAGAAATTTAGAAAATATATATTATGTCAAAAGATTTAGGGACTGATGTAGTTTTATTAGCATCCTTATTATCATCCCCTACTTTTAGAATTATAGGGGCAGTGTTTTGAGGAACAACAACTTGATATTTAATTCTCAAGTGATACTCCTTCTCTTGGGAAATTGTTGCATTAATGATCAACCACCTATCCTCAACTAATATAATCCCCCCAACATGTTTTTGATCATCATCTAATGTAAAAAATCAAAGTCATGAATGGGTAATTCCTATTCTTGTGCCATATTAGCATCACAAATAAACCTAAGAGTTGGGACATTTACCTTCTCAACTTCACTCCAAAATTGGTTGATAGTAATATCACTCAGCAATTTCATGGAGGTAGTCATATCACATTGGGGGCTTTGAAAATTAAACATCAAGATCTCATCATCAGATGAGATAGGCTCAATTTCATATGTATCTTCATTAATCATTTTATTTGTATCATATGGGGATGTGTAAGGAATCACTTTTCACGCCAATTGATATCAATCTCACAATATATAACATTCACCTTGGTGTTTAAAGAATCAAACACTCATTTTCTATCCCCTTTGTTTTGATTTCTTTCCATTCTTTCTTCATGTGTAGGAATATTCCCTTTGTTATTATCTATGTTGTGAAAATTAATCCCCCTTGGTGCTTGATTTGATTTGGATCTCTCTCATAGTTGGTAGACACATAAGGGACCCCCTTTTCATATCTAGCCAACTTTTATGACATTTATTTGATAACAAAGGCAAAAGTTTTGATATTTTTTCTAAGTTGGTTGTCTTTGTGGTTTGTGTCATTTTTAGATTGACCATCTTCACATCAGCCTACTTGTTCATGGGCTTTCCCAAATCCTTTATGTTGTTCTTAGTTTGGATGGACATATTGATTTCTAACCATAAGTTAATGGGAGCCTTGTCTCTCAAGTAGTATGCAACCTTCTTATCAAATGCATCATAGTAATTTATTAATCATGTTGTATCATTAGGCTTGATGTTTTTAGTTAGATGCATCATAGTCTTGTTGAACTAGGTGTTGAAGTCCTAAACACACTCATTTGGGTTCTTCTTTATGTTTTCCAATTCAGCTAAGAAAACCCTTGAATAAATCCTAGCACCATACTGAATTCTAAAATAAATTTTCATCTCTTCCCATGAATCAATGCATCTAATAGGAAGGGAAATAAACCATTCATGAGAATCTTCCTCCACTGTGTACATAAACAAATTTGTGTACACATCCTCATACTCAACCTCATAATCTTCAATAATATTTTGAAAGGCCCTCAAATGTTGATCATGACTCACTACATTGTTCCCTTGGAATTTTGGGAGGCATTTCCTAACTTCATTTAGGACCTCATTAAGATAGCCTTCTATTTCATCAAAATTGATAGGCCTAAATTTTAGGAACATAGAATGTAAGACATGCATTCTCATCTTGGTCCCTATGCCTCATGATTAGTTCAATAGGAGGTTTAAGAACAAATGGTTTAGGGATATGAGGGGGTGAATGAGGTGGGATTGGTGGATCAAACTTATGAGGGGATTCATCTGGTTGGGAAGGAGCTAGAAAATAAATAGGACTATGTGTTTCATAATCAATACAAGAGATGTGATAATCTTTAGTAATGAGGAGTCAATAAATATTTCAATATTATCAGGATCTTTATGGTCCTTAGTAGCTAAACTTTTCCCTTTAATAAGCCTACAGACTTGTCCCCTTTTTATTTAAGGAATACTTAAGGGTGGAACAAGTTTCTTAGATGGGTCACCTTTGAATGATGATCTCAATCCTTCTAGATTTACAAACAAAGAAGATACTTAAACCTAAAATTTAGCATAGAATAATCAAAACAAGCACTGGTACTTTTTGAAACCAAAAAATAAAGTCAAAGTCACCACTAGAATCAAACTTCTAGAATTTAAAAATTGACAAACTATTTGTGATACATGATGAAATTAGACTTATTGAAGCTTAATGAGATTGAGAACAAAGGCATTGAATTTTCAAAATAATGTCCAAAAGGGACAAAACATCTTTCAACATGCAATGTTAATATTTTTTAGTAATAAATGCAACAAAATTCGAAATTTCAAGCCTTAAAACTTCTTGGCACATCCCTAATGGAGTGTTGTGATGTTGACAAATAAGATAGTCAGATTAGTGTATTAATAGTAGAGAACTTCACAAGATTAAATACTTATGGCTCTTTACAAGAGTCCCTAGAAACACACAAGTGACCAGGATTCTAGTTCATTCCTTGATAATGGCACTAGTTGAGTGTTGGTTCCCATTTGTACACCTCTCAAATCTAGCCTTGTTATATGCTTAACCACATACCATCGATCAAAAGGTGTATTCTTAACCACATACCATTGATTGATTGGAACATGCTCTATCCTTATGATGTACTACAAGATTGACCTTTTGACTTTGAATTTGCACCATTCAATCTCAATTTCTTGAGTAAATGTAGGTCATTGATTGCAATATGCTAGGTGAAAATGTGATTGGTGCTTGAAAATAGTGAAAAATATAACTAAGTTAGAGCTCAAAAATAATATAAGACTTAGGCTACAATCTTAGGCCAAGGTTTTGATTTGTATTAATAAATACAAATTAAGACCTTGGGCTAAAGTTTGTACTAACCTTGAAATGAAATAGGGCTCTACTAAATAAAAAATATGATGTGTTAGTTCAAATCATGAGAAACATAGGCTAAGGGATATTGGGACCTAAAAGGGACCAAGTATATATTTTTAGACAAGGGTTTGTTCATGTAAATAAACATGACCAAACCTTAGTATAAAAATTTAACTAAGTCCATGGCATTTTAAAATGCTCCCCCATAAAGATGTTCACACCAATTTAAAATTCAAATGGAAAGACTTGGGCCAAGGTAACCAAAATTAGGGTGATCAAAATGAACTAAACTCAACCTTGAACAAAACAAAGGCTAGTAAAAGACCAATATTGACATTAAATCACAAAACCTAGACATAATCAATTTTCAAGGGGGCTTCCATCAAACCTACAAATTTGAAACTCAAAAATCCAATGTTAGCAAATTAAGATAAGATGTAAACCAAAAATATGCATAAATATGCCAACCAAAATATGTGTGGATGATCTTTAGCTAAAGGTAATGTGCAAAAATACTAGTAGCACCCTAATCAAGTGAATTTCTATGGAGATATGTTTTAAAATTCAGATATTATGGTTCAAAATTACAACTGGGCTATTAATTCCACTTGATCAAGTACCATTGTTAAGACCTAGTAATGTTTAAAACAAGCCTCACACATGTAAAATTGGGATCAAATATCAAAACCTAGTCATGTTGTGTGTGTGTTTTGATTCCACTTACTATTTGCCATGATATTTAGAGAGCAATTTAGAGACTTCATGTCTTTAACCATTGACATTGACTTTAAAGATGTTTGAATATTCATTAAGAACCATGTTTTTAGCTTAGGGAAGGCTTGGGTATTTCTCTACTACCAACCAAACAT